>OY998103.1:12612411-12814027 GCA_963921955.1 Aleiodes alternator
TGAAAGATTCATAATTACATTATTTAATCTATAATAGACATAAGTATTCTTTCAAAATAATAATTAATTAATTTTTTTAACATAATTCTCTGTGTATGTGTCCATGAAAACAATGAAAAAGAAAAGAAAAACATTAATTGAACTCAGTTCTTTGAAATCAGTACGCTCTGTGATAAATAATTCGCAATTAATTAATCAGATCATTTTTTTTTACATATATAAAATACAAATAGAAAATGACAATTGCATACGATACATGTAGATTGATTTCATCTATATTAACTTTTCATCGATTCAATTCTCTGCAAATTCTATTTTTTTTCTATTTCGAAATTACTTAAAATCATGAAAAAAATATATTCAATGCAAAAAAAGAAATTCAAGTACACGATAGCACAATTTCTTTTTTTTTTTTAATTTATTTCTTTTTTTTTTAATTAAATAATCACAGAGTTGGACGATCAATGATGTTTCTTCGATGGTCGCTGGCGTTGCGTTCTCGATGTACCATTTTTTTCAAAAGTTAAACTATCAGTAGGGTATGGTATCCTAAATAACATTATTTTCATATGATCACAAATTTCTAGACACACTTGTGAACAGTACCGGAAAAAGTCGAATGTAACCCAAAACTGAAAGAGAAAATTTTAATTTTTTAAACACATTCAATCTTAATATAATTCATTTTTTCGTTTGACTCATTTCTATTGATTTTTTTACTCATGCAATTTAATTTTCTTGAATCTAATAGAAATAATTTTTTTTTTAATTTAGCAATTGATATGAGAAGGCAATGTTCATCCAAATGCACCTATCCTTGACGTGTCAGATAATCAATCATTTTTGAGAATCTCATGGGATTATAGTACTACTAAATATTAGGGGAGATCGGGCCAGAAAAGATCTGCGGCCCAGAATCAACCAGATTTTGCTTTTCGGAGTGAAGGCTTTTATGAAAAATTTTGACGAAATTCCCCGATAATATAGACATGCTGGAGCATCTCCCTTATTTTTTCAGATTTCTTCGTAAAGATCTTGACTTCAAAAAAGAAATCCGGTTAATCTCGGCCCACAGGTCCGTTTTACCCCGGTTTCCCCTATGATTCGACGTAAAAGTAAGCATAAAAGTGACGTTTCACCTGTTTCAAATGAAGAAATTTATGGAAATGAGATACTCACGAAACACAACCACAGAACGTAATATTCCTTGATGAAGAAATTAAAGTATTGATTGAGAAATAGCATACAGGGCCCAAGCAAGGCACTGTCGAAGTACTCCATTTCATTTTTAGTCATGTGAGCAACCTGTATAGAATGAAAAATTTAGTGGTCAAGAGGTGAAGGAGGAAAAGTTAATTTCATTTATGATTCATTCATCAGAAATATCTCGGTAATTAAACGAGATAGTTCATGTCATTCTCTACAAAAAAGTATGAATGCGAAATATGGGGCTATCTCAGTTATTTTCGGAGATATTCTAAAGAAAAAAATCAATTTTAATTGCATTATTTTTTGAAATTGTTTCGGTAATCAATGAAAATCTCTATAAAATAGGATTTCCACAAATCCTGTTCAATACAGATATATTTGTGAGTAAAAAAATTAAATTTGATTCAAATTCCGAGTATTGAACTTAAATCCAGCGGTTTTGCATTCAACCTCAATATTTATTTTATAAAATAATTATCAAAATTAGAAAAAAAAAAAACTTACGACTAAGCGATTGGTCACTTTAGCAGCGACGATTCCAAAAGCAAGTATGTACAATGCTGGATGATTTTCATAAACATTTTCAGCGCTTTTTCTGTAAATAATGAAAGCCGGCACTACAACGAGACTGAATGGAATAATCGGCGACAACACGGATGTCCCCTGGAATGAGAAAATGAAATTATGCAGCAGTCTGTTGAAAATTGGTTAAAATTCAGTAGCAAAGCGATTTTTTTTTCGAAATTTTTTTGCGAGTATCTTGGAAACTAAGTGAGATAGCGCGACTAAGGTGAAATCGTTCTATCTCTCTGAGTTGCCGAAATATTGTAAAAAAAACACCTTATCTTTTTTTTTATTATTTCTTCGCTAATGAATTGTTCATTCAACTTATTTGAGTTTTAAAAATATTTCATTTACTTTGAATGACCTTACATTAACTTGTTAATATAATTAGATAATCTAATTCAAATGATTACTTCTAACATCATTACTGCAGACAATCTCATGCAAAATATTGCTACGAATTAACCAATTATCTAATTGCCCTTTTTTATAAACTACAGAAGCAGTATTATCGACGAATATGAATTTTTGCAGTGCTTTTAAATAACAGTATTGTTGGAAAATCGGGGGTAAAATGAGTGCTTTCCTTTTTAAATTCTTTTTAGAGAGTTTTTCCGTTAAAAAAAATGATTTTTTCCCTCAAATTCTGGTATTTTGCGAATATTTCCGATTTTGAACGTCGTAGCGCAAGAAATACTACGACTATTAGAACCAGAATCATCACAAAACCCTAAAAAAACAGGATTTGTAAATAAAAATTTTAATAAAAAATTAAACTTCCCAACATTGCCCATTTTACCCCACTCTCCCCCAATGACTCTTATCTCAATGCTGTAAGTTCGTTAGTCCATGAAAAACCAAAAAAATTTTTTAAAAAAATCGAACAATCGCAGTTAATTCCCCCATTAAAAAACAATCATTACTTCTAAAAAGAGATGATAATTTAATAAAATCCTGTCCAAAAATTTTGAGTGAAAAAAGTGCAATTATTTACAATCTCTGTGTTCTCAGTGCTACGATTTATTCCCATACTTTCAAGATTTTCAAATCAAATGAAAAAAAACAAATAAACGAAAAAATTTAAAGAAAAAAAAAAATCAATAAATAATTTATTTTGATCAGAATAATATTTTAGCTTCAATTTATGTTAAATTTTAGATTAAAAAAAAAAAGTGATACATGGGTGTAAATCGAATGGGGATGTGATGAACTACAATTATTATTATTATCATCATTATTATTATTGAAATTCCCTTTCCTTTTTTATACTCAATTTAATCGTTTAGAATTTATTTATTAATTAAATGAAAAAAAAAAAAAACCTAAGGATTTACGTGTTGCTCGTGAAAACTAAAATAAAGAACTTACAGCGACGGTAGAACCATTTTTTCCGACACCACCAGCAAGAATGACGGATATACTGCTTTGCGCAAGTAATATAGCAATTCCCACAGCTGCCCACAATGAAAAGACCTTCACCTCAGTGCCAATATATGGCAACTATTATGAATAAAATAGATCAACTAAATATTAGTCGAATAACTTTTCTTTCCCGATGATTCTGACTTTTTTTTTTTTTTTTAATTTGCTTAATTTATGAAGTAGAAATAAAATTGAAATAAATCAAATGCTAAAGAAAAGTTTTTTGTTTCAATATGCATTTTTTTTTTACAGAACAGGATGAATATCTTCAATGATTCCTTGGTTAACACATAAATGTCCTACAAAATTGGATAAACAAGAATCGCAACGATTTCGAATGATAACACAAATATAATTCAATGAAGGAGAGATAAAATAGAACTATATTTTTTTGTCATTCTTTTTTTTTGAGGAATATCTTGGAGATATTAGAACAATTTTGCATTAATCCTTTTTTCTTACAGAGAATTTCAAGTGAAAAAAAATTGGGACAAAATTACGATATCTTTCAAGAAAGAGAAAGAGGTGAAAAACAGAATTTTTTTCAGTCTCTTTATGAAGATATCTGGGAAAGTAAACGAGATAAAAACGATTTTGTCCTAATTCTTTTGCAGAGCTCTTGAAATTTTCTATAACAGAGGCTAAAGACAAAATGCCTTTTAATTCCGGAGATATTTGCCAGAAAAGAGTGACAAAAGAAATTATTCGGTTTTATCTCTTTGCTACTGAATGAAATAAACCAAGTACCAAGCTCAATATTCGATGCAAGAGCAATTGAAATTGTGAAAATAGAATTTTGTCTGTGCGCTAGCTAGGCTTCTGTGATCACTGATGTTCGTTGAATTTCTTGATGCTACGGTGTATTTTTGTGAGAATTTCCAGGACTGAAAGTGATGAGACGATCTGAGCTAGTTTTGGAGGCGAGTCAGTTTTTAGGAAATATTTTAGAATATCGATGGGCGATCTCTTGGAAAAGATCGATTCTTAATGAATCAATCTTTCGAAAAAATCAGCTTTTTCAGCAGATTTTTAATTATCCAAAAATAAAAACAAAAACAATTCTGACATATGTTACTCATCGGAAATTTCCTCAGTTTTTCCATGGAATCATTAGAAAAAAAATCTATCTTAAGCCATTTCATTGGAATTCCCGTTTTACCCCACATCTTCCATTTATTCAAACGACCCCGAAAGATTCCCTCATTTTTCCATGTAATTATGAAGAAAGAATAATTTTTATTGAAATTTTTTTCCCATAGTCTCAGCTTCCGTTAAATCCTTCGACATTATCAAAACTAGGTATAACTTATAAAAATAGTTATTAGATTTGGATTTAGCCGCATCGAAAGCATAAAATCCAGAACTAAAATTCAATGAACATTGTGATGAAAACAGAAATCTAGTTATCGTTTTTCTTCAATTGCTTCTCTCGCTTGAATCGTGAAAAAAATTGACGGAATTTCGAAATCCATTAATTCTATTGAAAAAATTGAAAAAAATCCTCAGACAGTCTCTATAATGAAATCCCAATTGAATCAATAAATTCTAAAAGAAAATCAAGATTTATGATTGAATAAGTTTTTGAAAAATACGGAAACTATTGATCCAGATGAGATGATATTCCCCAGCATTTTTCAAGATTCTGAAAATCCATCAGAATCATTACTACAAAAGAGAAAAAAATTAAAGCACAGACAAATTAAAAATCCAGGAGCGAAATGATAAAACAGGAAAATCTATATTTTCTTTTCATTTCTGCTTTTTTTTAATCTCTTGGAAATTGAGCAAGATAGGGCAATTGTGTTAATTCATTTCTATAGAGAATTTCAAGAGCTACAGAAAAGGTTTCTACACAATTTTCCTTATGTCACTTAGTTTCCGAGATATTTCGAAAAGAAGAAATGATCACAAGTTTTGTTCGATTTGTCCTGTTTTAACGTGAAACGATAAATTTCGAAAATCACAATTCTCCCATGCAGACTTCGGCCACCAACAAATCAACGTAAATTTCTATCATTGCATTAGTATTATTCCTCCAATATTCATTTAATTTTGCTTGTCTCTTCATCCGTTGAAATTGAACACTTACTGCTATTGTGGAACCATTTTTTCCAATTCCACCAGATGAAAATACTTTACAAAATTGTAGAAACACGTAAATGTAGCCTGCATAAAAAATTCCTGACACGAAGTTTGATAATGTGCCGATTCTCAGGATCTAAACACAAATATTTTTCAACAACTATCTTTAAAGAGAGGAAGAGAGAGAAAGAGAGAGACAGAGAAAGAGAGAGGAAATAGTTATAAAATTGATAAATGGACAATGAAACGAGATGTACCAGCATCTTTTCTCAATTCTTTCAGATAAAATGAGGGTGATAAGAAATGTTTAAACTTTTTTTTCTGCAAATAATGAAATTTTATGGGAAAATGAACATTTTATTCTCGGTTTTTTACAATATCTCAGAAACTGAGCGAAATAGAGCAATTTTGCCCTCATCCTTGTTTGTAGCTCTTGAAATTCTCTGCAAAAAATGATTCTATGCACATTGCGTTATCTCGCGTAATTTCCGAGATATTCTTGAAAAAAAGGGAAAATAGCGAGTTAATTTTGTTTCATTCATTTTTTCGTTAGTATCTCGGAAACTAAGCGAGATAGAGTGCAATAGCTCTTGAAATTCTCTACGAAGAGGGATTTCGTAGTAATTGTACTATCTGGCTTAGTTTCTGAGATATTCTTCGAAATAGATGAAAAAACAAGAAACATAGTGAATCTTTTTTTTCCATTTATTTTTTTGTGAAATCTCCTCGAAACTAAGCGAGATAGCGCAATATTTATGGAATCTTCTCTTGTAGAGAACTGCCAGAGTTACAAAAAAAAATTCAGAAAAAAAGCGAATCTCCATTAGTTTTCAAGATATTCGTGGAAAAAAAGGTCAAGAAAAAAAAATTCAATTCCAGATTTCGTTGGTTTCACGATGAAATTATCGAATTTTCGAGTTTCATAACTTCATTATTAGCAGGGAAAAAGGTTTAATGCTTAAAAAAAATTATTTTCTAATGTTCGATTATGGAAAATATGGGAATACCTGAGCTGAACGAGAAAACGAGATGAATTTCTGTCCCAATTGATTACCTCATTTGTAATAATTAAAAAATTTGTGCATTCTCATTCAAAATCACCCATAAAATACCTGCATACTAAATAATAATGGGGAACAAAACACGAATGTAAAACAACGCGTTTGATAAATCAAAATAATAAACGTATATATATATATATATATGTATATATATGAAAAAAGAATCAATTAAATATTAGTGAATATTTTGCAGTGATTAAGAGGTTGCATATCAGCTCTTTGTTTTATCCTCATGCCATGCCGGTTTCCCAATAAAAAAAAAAATCTCGATACAATCCATCAAGACACTGGAAGACCGTTGAGTAATTTATTAATTTGTTTTTTTTTTGGAATTTCTTTCGTTTTCGAACGAAATTTTCAGTAGTGAAGTGATAAAACAGCACAAGTCAAAAAATTCGTTGTGAATTCTTGCGCAAATCGAAACGAGTAGATTCAGAAGAAATTTACAAGACACCTTTTCTGTGGATAACTTTATGGGCTACAAGAAAGATATCTGTATAAATTCTTCTAAACTCGATAGTTTCAAAGATATTTAGGGGAGAGTGGGGCAAAATGGACACTATAATGAAATGGTTAGAGATTGATTTTTTTTGATCATTCTATTGAAAAGCTGAGGAAATTTCAGCCGGAAAACCAGTGTCACTTGTATTTTTTTCGATTTTTTTGAAAATCTATATTTTTTGGCATTTTTGAGGGGTGTAGAAGCCTTTCATTTTTTTAAAATGTTTAGTTTTTTCCAAATATCTTTGGTTCTATTGGTCGTAGCGATTCGGGGTTGGTCTCAAATGAAAGGTGAGCTCATTTCCCATCGAATCATGGGGTTTTGAATTCAGAAATGTCAATTTTTGGAATAGTTATAGGCCAAAAACTGCTTCACAAAATTGTTTCACAGAAATGTCCATAAATACCTTAAAAATCGATATTTTTGAATTTAAAACCCTATAAATCGATGGCAAATGATCTCACCTTTCATCTCCCGTTGGAATTTTTGCGCTACGACAAATAGAATCAAAGATATTTTCAAAAAACTGAAATTTTTCAAAAAAACAAGGCTTTTACCCCTCTGAAAAGCTCAAAAAAGTCTAAATCGCCAAAAACTCCAAAAAATTTATTTCGGCACTTGTTTCCCATCTAAAATTTCCTCAGCTTTCCAATGAAATCATCAAAAACAATCTACCGCCAATATTTCCCCTAATTTCAAGAGTTGTCCATAATATTTGCCAAAAAATTTAGATGTGTCCATTTTACCCCTGATGTCCATTTTGCCCCACCTTCCCCTACAAAATAATCTACACATAATTTTTCAACTCATCCTCTTTTAAAACTTTACCACTGATTTTTTTTTTTCATTCTCGTACTTTTTTTGGTCTTGTCGCTGTCAATTTTGGAAACTTACAGCTACGGTAGAACCGTTCTTGCCAACTCCGCCAGTAAATATCACGGAAAACATGGAATATAAGCTCGACAATGCACACATCGCTGTCATACCGCCTATTATATATTTAAATTGTAAACCGTCTATGTAAGGCATCTGGAAGAAATTACTCATTTAATTATACTGGTACATCATTGGAAGATTGAATAATTCAAATTCATCTGATTCTTAGTCCATTAATGTAGAACACCACAGTGAAGAATAAATAATATGAAGAAAAAAAAACACAGCAAAGCATTTTTTTTCGTTCATTAGAATCTGAAATTCAAATTTTCCGAAGTAAAATTCATTGGAATTTTAAAAAATAAATTGATAACGATGATAAAACCTTTCGAAAGCTATAACTCATGTGCCAATGTGAGTTTGAAAAATCAGAACATAAAACATTTTCTTTTTTTAACATTGAAATAGAAGCAAATTTTTGAGTAAATAAATAATACAACCTCTGTCATCCATATTTTTGGCCCAAAGAATGCCGATATCAGGTGAATTGTTATGATGGTGAACTGAGCCTCTGTCACATCGATTTTCCCAAATTTCAATGATCCTGAAGATAAAATAGATATTATTTAATTATTATTTTTTTTCCCCCAATTTTTTTTTTGAGAATATCTCGGAAATCAAACGAGATAGAACGATTTTACCTTCATATTTTTTTATAACTTTTGAAATTCTCCACAAAAAAGAATTGGAATAAAATCACGCTATCTCGCTTATTTTCAAAGATATTTTTCAAAAATGAATAACGAAAAATACACGTTCGTTTTTATCTCTTCGCTACTGATTCGTTTTCGTAGATTATCTCGGAAACTAAGCGAGATAGCGAAATTTTTGTAGAGAATTTAGATATCTACAAAAAAAAAGCTCAACAAATTTTTCTTCATCTCGCTCAGCTTTCAAGATATTCACAAAAAGCGATTCATCAGAAATGTAAGACATTTTATCAACTAAGTACAATTATAATATTAATGAGCCAAGATTATCTGCCCTCGTTGACTTAATTACCTGACACGTATGACTGCCAATGAGCGCAGTAAAACAGTGTCATAGCGCAGAAACATTGGAAAAACATCCACGTTGGATAATATCCCAACTGCACTGCAATGCATGCTGACAATGCAACGAAAACTGTGAACAAATGTAAAGAAATAATAAGTCATTGCCATGACTCTTCATTTAACAATTCTAATTATCAGTCTATATTAAATTTAATTACCAGTCGATACCGAGTCACAGCCATGGTCAAATAATTCACCAAGTGGCGATGAAGTTCCTGTTCTACGTGCTTGTTTACCATCAATTGAATCCAAACTTTGATAAATAAATAGTCCTAGTGCACATAGCAAGCATGCCCATCTCGGTGTCTTCATGAAAATGAAAAAATTTTAAGAACATCATAATTAATTGATTATCTTTATTCGTACTTTTTTCATTCTTTTAATTGTATAAATCGTAAAATTGGAAAAATTGAGTTTTGCCGATCTTCTTCTCAGAATATTTCGGAAACGAGATACCGTGATTTGAGCCGAAACCTTCTTTGTAGTGGATTTCAAGAGCTACAAAAATGGATTCCAGCAAAATCGCTCTATCTCACTTAATTTCCGAGCTATTTTTAAAAAAACGTTTGCTGAAATGGAGTCGTTATGTTTTCTTTCTTCGTTACTGGATTGTGCTGTAGATTCTTCGCAAATATTATTGGAGCGAGTGGGATTGGAGTAAATTGACAAGAGACCTTTTTTGTAGAGACTATCATGGGCTTAAAAAAAAGGTTTCTGGAAAATTATCAGAAATCTCATGGTTCCGGAGATATTTTTAGAATTATATCTGATTTTCCAAAGTATTTTTTGACTTTATTACTAAGACCAAACATTCTGACCTCGGGTTGATTCCGAATTTGCAATTCATACATAACAATTTAACGAGTGCTCGTCATCTAGTTCTTCAATCATTGATAAGTAATAGCACAAAGCTGAATGACAACTTCAATTTTTATAGAGTATAAACGTAAATTTACGGTCACTTGTTAATTCAGGCATGAATAGCGAGAGTAATGCCCATAATTATGAAATATTCATTTTCTTTACGATGAAATTTATGAAAATACAACTATATCCATGCTCCAATTCCTCGGAATATCTAGAAAACTGAGAATTGAAGGAAAATTTCAAGAAATAATTTTTCTTTCAATGAAAGTAACAATTATTCCAACAGTTTCTTTAAAATATCTCGAAGGCTACGAGAGATAGAGTAACTTTAGTAATAACCATTCTTATAGTTCTACCTTTCCTCCACTAAAGAGTCCCTCCAAATTGTTTTCTATCTCTCTCAGTTTCCGAGATATTCTCCAAAAAAATGCGAAATTCTTCCATTCTTTTTCTTCATGGACCAGTTTCTAAAAGAGAAAAAAAATTGACGGTGCAATTCTCCAAGAAACTCGAAGACTATTTGATAATTTATTAACTCAATTCCAGTAACTCCTCTTTTTTTTAAGTCAAATTTTAATAGAAAAATGATGAACTAGCATAAATTGAATGATTCGTTGTAGCTTGTTGTGCAAAAATATAATTGGAACGAGTTGGTTTAAAAGAAATTCACAAGATGCCTTTTTTATAGAGAATTTAGTGAGCTAAAGAAAAGATCTCTTTACAAAATTCGCTACATCTACTCATTGCAGAAATATTCTCGAAGGACTTTAAATGAAACTTTTCCAGTTGTCTCTGATTGAAAAACATTTTCGCAAATTCTTCAACTCCAAAATGTGTAGGTTTCAAAGAAAATTCACAGGAGACCTTTCTCGTGGAGAATTTAATGGACTGCAAAAAAGGTCACTATGAAAATTGTTTCATCTTACTTGAATTCCGAGACATTAGAAGAAGAAAAATGGCAAAAAATCAATTTGAGAATTTCACATTCTCAAAAATCAAATTTTCGCAACTGACTTTCTGCAATAATTTAAGAATAGTCTCCCACAGTACTGTCCATAGAACAGAAAAAAATTAGGATTTGCAGATTAGTTTTCACTTAATTGCTGATAATTCGGAAAAAAGTGCTTTAATTTTTTTTACATCACTAGTCTCCTGTCATATGCATGATATAGAGAGAGATACGAATGTTTACGACTACCTGTTAATTGAAGTTTCTTAATAACTCTAAGGTGAGTTGAATATTTTTTTCTTCTATCATTTAGCTAAGATGGTTTTCGTTGCCAATAGTTTCTAAATAATGGTTCAACTCTTTTTTTTTCAGTAATTTCGTTAATTATGTTCGATTCAGAGCATCTCATTCCCACCACCGGTATTTTCAGTGACTTTGATAATTCATATTCATATCTCATAAAAAACATGGTCAAAAATTATGAAAAAAATTCATGAAAATGAAGAAAAATATATAATCTTTGATGTGATATCGAAACAATAACGTGTCGATTGTAATCGAGTTTTCTTACAGAAAAAAAACAATAATTACATAACACATACCTCGGCTTTGGCATCTGGACTGTAATAAACAAGTATAAGTGTTGTTGCAATATTGACAATAAGCCCAAGTACAGTTATAAGATTTGGCGCAAGCCAAATCGGTACTTTGCTTACCAACCATTCCCACCATGGTTGCAAATAAGCATCTAACAAACTGGCATTAGTACAACTGTACTTGTGCTCTGATAATCTCTTCAATTGTCCCGGTGACAATATTTTTTCCTTGTAAAACTGCATTATTCACTTTTATTCAAATCAGCAACAGGAAACTCAAGTAGTTCCCTAGTAGAACCTTTTATTTTCTTATGTTTCTGCCAATTCCTTTTGGAGTACAATGTTTATTCTGAAATTTTCATTAAAAAAAAATTATTTATCACAAATGACATTGAGAGACAACATACACTAACTATCAAAACGATTAAATAATTTGTAATTAATGATTTTTTTTTATTTATTTTCACTCACAAGTCAATTTTTTCTATAGAAATTCTATAAGAATTATGTGCCACGGGGTTTTGAGGTTATTTGTTTGTTTTTGTACATTTATCGATTAATAAATTTTGCAATTCGTTTGTTCAATGGAAATGATTTTTTTTTAAAAACATTAATTTTATTATTTTTTGACAGTTCAACTGGACCTTTTAATGTTCTGTAGATCTGATTTTTACGTGATTTCAGTTGCACTAATCGCAATTGCACTCCTCTTCAGACACTTCAATACTGTCTCGTGAAAAAAAAAACTACGTGAGCACACAAAAAGCGTGGAATACAAACCGCTACGCGTGGAGAGGCCTTAAGGTCAATTTTCATGTGACTGGGAGGTAGCGATAGTCCATTTTAAATTGATCTTTTGCAGGATTGCTTCTTTTTTTCCCTCAAAAATTGAAGATTTTCGAGAGGATTTTGAAAAAGTTAAATAATCAATTTTTCGATTCGATTTTGGACAAATGTGTTCTCTGTTCTCCTCTACGAAAAAGCATTGAAGCAAAATGTTCTATCTCGCTTAGTTTCCGAGGTATCCTTCAAAAAAGATCAGCAAAGAAATCTTCGTTTAATTCTTCGCTATTGCGATATTAACACCATGAAGTTAGTTGCATTACGTGACTCGATTGTAGAATCGAATAGAACAGAGAGCTTTTGACACAAAAACAAAAACAACAGCTTATTGTTAATTGAAAAAATCACGGCAATGAAATTTGTCGTTAATATTTTTTTAAATAATTCAGCAGACTATTCTGCATGTTAATTAAATTAATTAGTTGTTATTGAAAATGTTGATTAATTTATGTGATGAATTTTTCAAGACTCGTGTCAAGTGTGACACAATAAGTACAGAAGGTTATGAAATTGAGAATTTAATTAGAAAAAATTGTGATAATGGATTCTTGGCTTACTCTTGCATAAGGCCACCAGTTAATATTGACTTTACCTTTAATTGTTTTGTTAAAATCAGTCATATTATTATTTGGCCGACAATTGGGGCACAAAAATCCTCGGGTTTTCGCATTCTCATGAATTCGGGCTCTCGTGACTTTCAAATTATTTCCAGTTATTTTTTCAAGCCAAACGACACAGGGGTGACTTTCTGCAGGAGTGGGGATGAAAATTTAATTGGGAAACCGAGGGATTTTTCAAAGTCATTCATGAGTAGTACATTGAGTGATCGTGTCAAGTGTTTGAGGATTTCAATTGTTAAAACTGAGAAGTCAGTGCCAGCAATCAAGAGAATTCAAGTCTGGGGATGTGTCTCGAGGTTCAATGACAGAGAGTCTTTGAAAGAAATGAACGAATTGATGACAAGGTCAATGATGAGACTGGAAAAGAGTGTAAGCGAGGAGATGAGAGGAGAATGCGAGGAATATAGAAGAGAGTAGGTATAACGTAATTTTTTAATGATAAAAAATGAGTAATTGTTCCTTTCAATCATAGGGGAGAGTGGGGCAAAAGGGACACTGTTATGAAACGCTTAGAGATGGATTTTTTTTGATGATTCTATTGAAAAGCTGAGAAAATTTTAGCCGGAAAGCAAGTTTCAGATGCATTTTTTCAGATTTTTTTGAAATTTCGATGTTTTTCAGCATTTTTGAAGGGTCAGCCTTTCCTTTTTCGAAAATCCTCAGTTTTTTGCAAATATCTCTGGTTCTATTGGTCGTAGCAATTCGGAGTTGGTCTCAAATGAAAGGTGAGCTCATTTCGCATCGATTTATGGGGTTTTTAATTCAAAAATATCAGTTTTTGGGATAGTTATAGGCCAAAAATGGTTTCACAAAACTGTTTCACGAAAGTGCCCATAAATACCTTAAAAATCGATATTTCTTAATTAAAAACCCTATAAATCGATAGCAAATGATCTCACCTTTCACCTCCCGTTGGAATTTTTATGATACGACAAATAGAACCGAAGATATTCTCAAAAAACTGAAAATTTTCAAAAAAAAGAAGGGTTTCACCCCTCTAAAATGCTCAAAGAAATAAAAATCTGCAAAAATTCAAAAAAATTAATTCCAGCGCTTGTTTCCCGCCCAAAATTTCCTCAGCTTTCCAATGGAATCATTAAAAACAATCTACAGCCAATATTTCTATAAATTTCAAAAGTTTTTCATAATATTTGCCTGAAAATTTGGATGTGTTCATTTTACCCCTGATGTCCATTTTGCCCCATCTTCCCCTATCTCGGAAACTGAGCGAGATAGGACAATTCTGCTCCAATCCTTTCTTATAGAGAAATTCAAATCACATGAAAGTGAAACCCTTTTATTCAAGCACAGAATTTTTCTACTTTTATTTATGTTTATAGGGTGAGTGACCAGTGTTCGAACTTGTCCAGGGATCACGCTATTTAAAGTTTTCTCCATATCCGTAGCTAATCTGACTGCGCACGGAAGAACCATGGTTATGCCAACCTTGCATTTCACAACATTGTGTTATCCACTTTGTGCCAATGTTGAGTCTTATAGATGCAAGACACATTTTTACCTGGATATTCTACTTGAATATCTTTTTGTAGATGATTTCAAGGGCTAGGAGAGAGGTCTAAATGAAAATTGCGCTATCTTGCTTAGTTTCTGAGATATTCTTTTGAAAAACTTAGTACGTAATTAGTAGCGAAAAAGTAAAACAGGATAATTCTACAGGATTACTCACCGAGACATTAAAAAAAAAGATTTAAATTAGCGAATTATTCTGTTTCATATCTTCACCACTGAATTTTTCTAAGTGTAACTAATTTCTTCTCTATTTTCATGAAAAACCAGAGATCAACAACCATCAACATCACCAACTCTGAACATTCCAGAGTCTTTCCTGGACCCAATTACCTACGAAATAATGCAGCAGCCAATGGTACTGCCATCAGGAAAAATAATCGACCATCGAACGCTAGAGAAATACGCTGAAAGTCAGGCACTTTGGGGAAGAGCCCAAAGTGATCCATTCACTGGAGTACCATTTACTGACTCAAATCGTCCAGTATTCGCCTCAACCTTAAAGGCAATGATTGACAGATTTTTATCAGAAAACAGCGACTCCCCGGAGATCAGAAGCATGCCGCGAATCCTGGGAACTGCAGAAAAAGGGAAGAATAATCCCCTGGAGATTCTGAGGAGAACCGTTAAATCATCAACGACAGTTTCGCAAAGCATTCCGGGTTCAAATAATTCGAGGAAATTGCCAGAGGCATTAGTGATGAGACGCAGCGCTGATAAACATAAACCAATTGTTGCCCAATATTCCCGTGATTCATCGAGAATTAATTCAGGAATAATGCCAGAAAATCAGGCAATTCCGGCGGGAAAATGTGCTGTGGGCAATTCATCTAAAATCGATGATAATTTGGAGAATAATTTGCAGACGGTTTTATCGAATCTAAAACGATTTAATAATGAATGTGAAGTGGTTGATAGTTCAGGGATGAGAGAGATCTGCACGTGTTGCGATTCCAACACTCATTATTACAAATTTCCATGTAATCACGTGGTTTGCCGTAAAATATTGATAGCTAGTGACAATCCGCGTTGTAATTATTGTGATGCACATTATAAATCTAGTGAAATTGAACGGGTCAATTTATGAGAATACGAAAAAATGGGACATTATTAATCAATAAAAGCGATAATGCGAGATGGCGACATTTTTGTAGAGATTTTTTTTGAAGAGAATTTCAAGAGGAACGAAAAAAAAGTAATTTTGCTTAATTTCGTGATATTCTTCAAAAATAAATGGCAAGATTTTTTTTATAATTCTGTAAATTATATTCAAACACCAGACCAATAAAAAAACAGTAATTATCTGTTAAAAAACTTCAATTTATATTTTTTATACTTGTATCCAATAAAATAAAAATTAGACATAAATTATTTTACAAATGTCTTTTACCTAAATCTTTATACAATACTCTTATGATCCTTATTTATAACAATTAAATAACATCAATAATATCTTTAATTACAAAACATCTGTATTATTGGAAAAAAAATATTTATTCTATTTAATTTATCGATTATAACACTGTAAAATCAATTCCTTGACTCTGTCTCTTGACAATTTTCATAATAGCTTTCAAATCATTTTTATCTCCTGACTCCAAATAAAAATTCAATGAATTAACAGAATAATTTGTTACATAATCCTGTACAATAATCCCTTGTGTATCATTATCACCGCAACTAATTAATCCCGAATTACTGATAACATATTGTTCAACTCTACTTCTCATTTCCTGATCCATTCCCATTTTTTCACTCGGTGATTCAGCTTGATAACGTTGCTGTTGTCCAATCGAATAATTCAGCCTCAACGACGATGAATCTGCACTATCATCACCAAAGCTCAATTCCTTCAAATTAAATAATTTATAAATTTTATCCTCAACTTTATTGATAACAATGAAACTGTATCGCGTTATTATAACAGTAACATCACAATTATTCCCCTTGTTATCAACGAAATTGGCATCAGTTAAGTACAATATATTATCACAGTTTTTCAACATCAATGACGCTAATTTCCACAGATATCTAGTTGTCAGTGAATTAACATTAGTCGAGTCATTGACCGATTGTCTTCGAGCAGATGGTAAAGAATTCCATCCAGTCCTCTGCAACAGTCCCTGACCAGTGAGTGCAACTAGTTCAGCAGCACCACTCAAAGGTTTCGTGACAACGCCAACAAGTCCAAGTCCAACGCCAGTCATGAGTCCTCTTGCGGACGCCTCCCCATTGAGGAGATTCTGCAGCG
This sequence comes from Aleiodes alternator, assembly GCA_963921955.1. NCBI lineage: Eukaryota > Metazoa > Arthropoda > Insecta > Hymenoptera > Braconidae > Aleiodes > Aleiodes alternator. Next base: position 12,628,896 of record OY998103.1, read on the forward strand.
GATGATGTGCTAGGCCAGCGACAGCTGCCAAAATGCTGATGCCAAAACCGGTTAGACCTTGATAAAGTCCTTGCGCCATTCCCTGAGGTCTCGTCCTCCTGGACTCTTCCTGTCGCTGGACATGCTCTTCATCAAGTGTCAGCCGATCCAGATTCCTCGCGACGCTCGATGCCAATTTCGTAACGGAATTGACGGTGCCGGCGGTGATGTTCTTCATGAGACTTGCAGAACCATGTGTGATCCCGACAATGAACCCCCAAGGACCCTGGAGAAGCCCCTGGAAGGGGAGAGCAATGAAGTCTTTGAGACCAGAGCCGAGAGCCTGGGCAAAGCTACCGGGAGATCCGAGGATCTCCAAGGAGCCTACGACCCACCCAGCGCCGAATATCGCACCGGACAGGTAGTGCATTGTTAAAGCATTCCCGAGTCTGTATGGAGTCGTGAAGAGGTTCTGCCGCTCGAAGACGCCGAAGTGTAGCGGCGAGTGGTCCAGGGCGACGTACAGGCGCACCGACGTGTGCACACTGAGAAGTATAGAGATAGGCTCGATGATAAGACTCTGGATTCTTAGGGGTGAGCTCATTATCCTTGCGTCCATCACTATATTTGCAGGAACATTCATGCCAGCCAAATCATCAGGTTCTTTCTCCGTTGACATTATCAGGCACGGTCGCACCATTGACGTAGCATACTCCAACAACTGCGTTACATATTTGTCCTCAATGTAAATGTTTATTGGGGATATCCCGACATGGACACTTTTACAGGCTCTTTTGTCCTCCAACTTTTCCCAGAAACACTCCAGAGTGAACAGCGACACCTTCCGCAATTCATTGATCGTGTTCTCTAGAGATGAGAGGGTGCTGAAGTTTCGTTCGATCCTCATCGTCGGCTTCTGGCTTATTAGGACTACGGGAAAATCGAAACCTCCTTGTTCAAACATTTGATTATCAAATTGGAGATCACTTATCATTAGACTGAGGCTCGATGATTTTATTGTCGTTGTTAAATTTATTATTGTATTCATTAGATAAAAACTAGCTACTTCGATCTTCTGACTCTCGATTGAGTCCTGACTGACTACTAAATTAATTCCTTTTATGTAGAATGTTAGGAATTGATCGTTCTCCTTGAGAGTCTCGTTATCAGGAGTGATATCCACTGATGATTCGACTCTGTCATTAAGTTCAACTGATGATCGTAATATATCCGGAGATTTCCCGGTTTCCTCAAGAGCCAGACGACTCCTTATATCTTTAACTGAAACTTCAATCTCTGATTTTGGCTCGACGTTGATGTGAACCGTGTGACCTCGGCTCTCCACCATTATCTTAAGATCTCTAGAGCTATCGATTTGTACGTATTGGTCGAAACGAATGGGCTTATCAATTGGAAGCTCAATGATTTTGTGCCAGTTACGATCCCTAGTGGTTAAAAATAAAATTGACCTTGTCTCTTTGGCATTAGCAGCATCGGGAATTAATTTTCCTGTCGTTGGTACTGTGTAGTGCGAGGATTTTCCACTTGGAATTTCACAAAACCATGAAAATGGCGGAGAATCCAGCTCCATGCCGTTCCTCGACGAATTCGCAGAACCGATTATTAAATCGAGGGAAGTATTATTGTTAATCATCAATTGCGGATGTTCGTCTTCTGAAACGACAATGTACGTAATTTCCTTGTCTTTTTGTGTCGTTATAACAACCGGAATAGATGTATTCTCGTAAGGAATTGCAACACAATTGCGGCTGATTGCTTGGTCAACTCTTATTGGACAAGACCAGCCAAATCCGGCGTTTAAACAAACGAATGGTGGTTCATTATTCCTCGTGACATTTTGAAAGGCTAGTTGGTACCACTGAGTTATGGGAGTCCCCGTTTTCTTCGATGGACTCGATGGCACATTGAAGCTCAACGGATGAAGATCAGGTAGAGTAATTGATGCCGCATTTGCGGATAACGTGGCTATACTCAGTTCGTTATCGGTGAAATTACAGATAATGTGACTACTCATAATGCGGAGGATCCTTATTTCTTCCTGTATACTTGAATTAACGATTAAATGACATTTGCTCCTTGACCGACAGTCGATCGATACTTTAATTGTTCCCTCGATCGGAATCAATCCACTGATCTGCGGCATTATAAATCCCCGATTCCACTCTGAAGTGGCCAATTGCAGTGGCATCGAACTGTAGAGCTCGTCCTCTATTTCAATCTGAATTTTGAATATTCCGTCTATCTTCGGTGGTGCGGCGACACCGTGATGGGGTATTTCAGTCAAAACGTCGTCGTCATTTGTCACTATTGTGACTGTTCTGCCCAGGGAATTCATGATGAAGGACCAAGGACGTATTTCGAAGAGCAGAGTGCTCGAAACTAAGCCGGCATCTTGGTATCTTATGAAAGCGTGAGTTCTCCCCTGCTTAACGGCTCTCCAAACATTTTCGTCCTCGTCCTTGAATGGCCACGACTTCACGGTACTCGTATAAAAGCTCTTCAGGATCTCGTCAATGTCCTCTTTCTGCGGCCTTTTGAAGAACGTCCTCTGGTCTACGCAGTTGTAGGAAATCGGGATCGATGCTTGTAGCGTTGAGATCTCATGGTAAGTATGGAACGTCAGTTGATGGTAATTTTCAAATGTTCCAGGGCAGTTCAGCTGTTGAAGGTCACCACAGCACTTAATCGTTGTGTCGAAGGATGTTGATAGAGTTGGGGTCTCCAATTTCACACCAACATCAACTGGTAAGTAAGATCGTACCATGTAGAGCGGACTCAGAATCACTAAGATTCTCCCGTAATCGCCAGATTCCTGAACAATCCTCACCCAAATGCTTAGGAACTTGTCTTTCCCCTGATTCGGAACTTTAACGAGCCATGGCTGATCGCACTTAGCATTCGCATGAAGTGGAATATCACCGGTCCACTGTGAATTCGAGGACTTTAAGAAGCGCAGGCGTATCGCAAAGTTCTCCTCTTCGTCGATTATCATCGACAACGGCTTCTTGCTATTAACAGTGTAGGATCCATCCTCTGATATGATTCTCTTGCTCTTCAAAGGGCTGTCGTACTTCAGAAGCCTCAGCTCAAAGTCCTCAACCAATTTATTGCAAACAATCAGCTGTCCGTAGAACGTTATCAGCTTCTGGGTCGGCGAGAGCGATTTTATGTTCACGTGAACTCCGGAATTTTTGAATTTGTCAAACGTGATCAGCTTGACACCATCCCGCTTAACATTGAACGATCTGCTCCAAATCCAACCTGTGTGCTTCATGGCGATTCTCATGCTCTGATTTTTATCGTGACACCACGTGTAGAAATGACATTCGAAGCTCTGCAGCAGGTAGTCATCAGGTGATTGACTCTGGCCAAGTCTGATGGGGACATTGCAGTTATTGGCTACGACAATTCTGCTCAAGACGACACCATTGTTCTTTACTATTTTCTCATCGTCCTCTAGCGCAGACATCCACAAATTGTAGGAAAGTGTCAATGTATGGGAGATTTCTGGTCCAAATCTCAGCCAAACGTCTTGACACATGGCGACGACGTTCGTTTGATCGGATTTCGATATTTGTAATTTTCCAGAGACCTCGTCTAGGAATGTTTGCATCTTCAGGTAAGCATAATCTATTATTTGAATTGATAAACTGCCGGAGACGTCCAGAAGTAGAGACTCTTCCCAACGGTTAAACACGAATACAAGACTCCTAGTCTTGATGATTGAGAAGCACTGAGTGCTCGGAATGATGTTGTTCAGCTTATAGGAATCTAGTGGGGATGTTAGATTCCGGTAGATCGACGTGTCGATGTGATTGTAGAGGGCCAGATCGATAGCCCTGATATTGAACGTCACTTCGACGCCGGATATGAGCGACGAGTTGAAGTAGGAATCGATCCTCAGGCATCCAGCGAGTGTTCTCGAGTCAAGATCACCTCCCGCAAGGAGTGTGAGTCTCCAAACGCAGGCGACTGCACGAGTCGGGAACTTGTTGGGTAGTTGGAACGTCGGCTTTTTCATCTCGATTATCGGAAACTCTATATACCGTTGATAAGCCATTAAGGTATCGCTCCAGAATTCGATGACACAGAGGACATTTTCCAGGTCGTCGGTATCCTCGATTATTGTGAGGAGGACCGGATTTATGTAGAGTCGCGTGAGGATTCGCGGTTGTGGATAGCGCCAAATCATCGTTTGATTCGGATCATTCGAGAAGATAACCTGATAAGGTAACGGCATTTCGTCAACTCCACCGTCGACGAACTGAAAGGCGCCGACCTTCAGATCATCCTGATAGTGCTGTTCTGCGGTTGTAAAGACTCTCTTCTCAACGACCGTTTCATTCCCTGCAAATTTTTCCGTCAATAGCTCAGCACAGCGTTGAATATTCCTCAGGACCCTCAGTTGCTCCGGTCCAACGTCGAGGCGAATGCTCTCACTGAATGCTTGGATCCTCGTTTGTATCTCGTTGGCATCGTTCCACGACTCCCACATGATATTGATGAACAGACTACACGACATTGGATTTAAAAAGGCCCGGAAGTTGCCGTAAACGTTGGTAGTTATCATGGCTGACGACAGCTTCAGATTTCCGTTCATTCTATGGTTCTTGTTGATCAAACCTGCGGATAACGACGAGAGACTCGTTATCAACTCGGACGAAGAGTCTGATCGCATGACGAGAACAATTTGTTTTGTTGTGACATTCAAATCGGGAATATTCAGGATATTCTCTTCATTCGGAATTTCTGCTTCTGAATTTTGTGCGGATTTTTTAGGAACCGATTGCGTCAGCCTTATGCAACTCCGCAGCTTTCGGACTACGGAGTCGATTGAATAGATCAACGGCAGTGATAGGTTAACTCTCGTTGGACGGCCCATATCGACAGCTATCGAATTCTTATTCCCGGTATTCTGAAATTTGATGATCATAAATGAGGGAGGGATCCCCGTATTTGGATGGGGATCCCCATTCTTTGTTTCCACCAACAGCTTCTTGAAATCTGTACCTGAAGGTATTGACTCCATTGTTTTGTGCTCCTCGTCGGGAAATGATAGGGATAAGTCGAAACAATTGATCTGAAAAGTTCGCGTGAAGTTCTGCTGGGATATATAGGTATTCGGTTGATTCACAACAATGCTGAGTAATGGAAGGATACTGCCACTTCGATTATTCCCTTTGGTTCGCGATGCTTCGTAGATAATCATGGATATCTTACCAAAATTCATGAGGTACTCGAACGGTGGGAGCATTGGCACTTTGGATTCTAACGTCGGCATGTGACAGCCGACATCGGTACTAGACATGTCCACATCAACTCCACTGTCCTGTCCATATTCCCTCGGGCACTCGGTCTCTCTTACAGGCGCCTCCGGTTCTCTGAATCTCACCGCGTCTCCCCTGCTATCCACTTCCCTTCCACTACTACCAGCCAATTCTCCAAACTGTCCAATCAGAATCATCATAAGCTTCACCTGATCCAGACTAACGGTGATGTTGATATCAGTTAAGCAAGTGACTTCCACAGCACTCCCGCAGATGATCGTCTCAGCTTTATAAATAATCGGTGGTGCCACTATGCAGCAAACATCAAAAGCCATCGTCACCGATCGGAACTGTACATCATCATGACAATTTTCCATCATGTTGTTCCATTCTAGCGCAGGATTCTCGTTCATCGTGTACAATAACGCCTGTGCATTCCTCTTTCTTAAATTAACTTGTCGATGAATCCAAGAAGTGCTGTAAGTTAGAACATCGTTGATTTTAATTTCGTACTGTCTGTCCTCAACAGCTGAACCCGGGGTATTAAGAATATTAGACTGCGCCGCGAGTTCGTAGATATCCTGTCTCAGTATCACTCGACAGATCGGATTATCAGCGTGCGGGATAATATTGATACTCTCGGTTCTCACAACGAGCGTATCGTGCTGGATCTCATTTCTCTTGATAGCCACCGGAAAAACAAGAGTTATTCCTTTGAAATCAGCGTATATCAACGGCATGAACTGTCTATCAGCATCAGCTGCATCATCCCCTTGAACACCTCGATCAGCCTTGAATACATCAACATATTCCTGTAGCACATCAGCTGGCAGAATAACCTCGATAATTTGCAGCTTAACGACAACTTCAGTAATGTAACTTGCAGAGCTGTCGTAGTACTCCTTCTTTTGCTGCTTCCCATAAGAGCTCCACTTGTTGTAGACATTGTTTGACTTTGCACGAGTAACAGTAACTGTCAAGAAATCATCCTCCTCGATTCCCTTCACCAGATCATCCTGCTCACCCAAGCACATTATTATTCCCGAGAACTCACCCAAGTGCCAGTGATTAACGGATTTGACGTAGTGACAAATCGTCGCAGTCGTCACCTTGTTTTTCAGCTGCACATAAACCGGCTGCCAATCGAGGGACGTTATGATGTCCTCCAGCTCCATCACCATCTTCCTCTCGACTTTGTTGAACGAATAAATCTTGAGAGCTACTTTTGTTATTGTCCACTGGATCCATGCGGTTATCATCACTGGATTGTCATCGTTATCAGACTCATTGCGGGATGTCGATGCGGTTGATGTTGTATCGGTCTCTTCGGTGCAGATTATCTGTGGACTCTGTATCGCCGGTTGCCCGATCAGCAAAACATCGATCTCCTCCTTCGCCTTTCGCGAACTGCTGAAGTTCGATTTAATGACTTTCATGTGCATCGATAGTATCTTGTTCACCAGATTAATCTGATCTTCGGAGCACGAGATTATAATTGGTGAGGTGTCAACGTAGATACAGAAGCCCAGAGTGTTCAACGTGTCACTAGGTGAATTAATATTTTGCTTAATCGTCGCGTCAATTGTCGCATCTAGCGACTCCATTCGTAGGAAGTTCAGGTTCTTTCTCTTATTCAAAGTATAACAACGGAACTCCGTCATCTTTAGCACCCAGGGAAAATGATTCGCTCCATCAGCACAATTATCAGCATCACCGGAGTAATTAGCCGAATGGATCGTCATTTTCGCTGTTTTCACTACAAGTATTTGGAGATCATCATGAGACAATGCGCGATCCTTCGCTTCTTCAATTCCGTTCATCTCAATTCCGTTCATCGTCTTCGTGGGTACATAAACAACTACTGGTTCGATAGAGCAGATTAATCCAATTTTTTTCCACAAAAAATAAGAATTCGTCACTTGTTTGCTAAAATTTTTCGACTTGACATCGGATTTCTTCATCTTTTTGTCAATCATCCAATTCCACTTTCTTTCCTTATCTGAGGGACTGTGCACGTTCTCGCGTAAGCTCGGGAAGGTTTTTTTCCTGGTACTAGTGTTGTCGGATGACGTCTCCTCGGTTCCGTGGTTATCCGCAAGGGGCACATCAATTCCGTAATATTTAGCCTGATAGTCCAACCAATTCAAAAACAGTGGATCCAGGGATAAACGGGCTTCCGACAATTTCAGACTAATTATAATTGGCGAATCAGAAGCTTCGTTCTTCGGATACTTGACCGATAACGATACCAATTTGTTGGCGTTGACCTTATCAGGATTCTCGGGTCCAGAGAGAACAAATGCCTGTTGCACGTCATCTAGCGCGAAAATCCTCACACTACCAACGGAAATACTCCTCACTACTGTTTCCAATAGCGTCAAACAAGAGAAAGTAACATTTTCGATCGACAGCTCTAGGTATGTCGGGTTTGACTCACAAACTGCATCTTCGAACAGTGACGAGGACATCAAGGGATTCATCAATTCTTGATAAAAAATTGACGTTACTATCGAGTACGAGACAATGAACTTCGCTTTAGTCACTGTTATCGTTAAATTGTCCATCCTCAAATCCTGGACATCGCGTGGTACAGCAACTGATTCTCTATTTATCCAGTACTGTGGGTAAATCAGGGTCTTACCGGTGAAGAACAAATTACAGGGCATTATCAGCGAATTCTGGGAGTTATCAGATAGGTGAAGCTTGCTGGTCAGTCCACTGATGCTCGCATCGATTCTCCTGTAGCACTGACTCAACATACTGTCCGATAACAGCTTCTGCTTGGAAGCACACGCTGCGAGTCTGAATGGATACATTGGAGCAATGATTTTCCCGGTGATCGAGTCGAAGTTGACGAGCAGACGTGGATCAATGGACTTACTTCGCTCCTCTTTGCTCCTTCGACTCCGGTGATCAGCAAGTCCGAAAATCACCGACAAGTTGCTGATGTCGATTGTTGTTTCGTTCATTGGCACGTAATCATTCAGCGCTTCATACTCCTCAACAGTGACTGGTCCTAATTCATTAACGCCCGGTTCAATTTTATTGATGGAAAATCCTCCGAAATCCGATTTTTCAATAGCAGAAGTTATCAATGACAATCTGTGCAGCAAACCGCAGCAGATAATCAGCTTCACATCACCAACCAACAATCTGGTGACTTGATTCTCAATGAAATTGCTATATTCAAAATTCCCGTTCAACTCGATCAGCTCATTTTGGTTGATGTCCTCTGGTAGTTGGGTTGAGTGGACGAAATCGATGACAATTCCCGGGCAGTTCTTGAAAAACTCCTTGGCCAGTCTATCCGAGGATAACCGTTGCTTCACCTCATCGCTATAATCTTTACTGATGACTTCGTTGATCCTTGAGTTTCCGAACAACGAATCCTTCGAGTAATTATTATCCACATCACCAGCGAATAAGTACTGGGGAAGTTCGCCGGTCGCTTTTACCTCAGCAAATCCGCAGTTGCAAGCACCACGTGGGGATAACTGGATATTGCCGATGCCGATCTTCAACGCAGTCACCGCGATACCCTGCTGAATCGCCGATACAACAACACCTGATAATCGCAGAGTTAGGAAGGGTCTGTACCTGATCTTCAACGACTTGTGGGTGAAGGATTCTTTCACTGTCTCAACCGTTTTGAGAGTCAACACTGCATTTTCTATGTAAAGGCCGAAATTGATCATGTGCCCAGTGTAGTTTAGTTGATCTTCAATTGATAGATCGTCGGTCCAGTCTACTGGAAGGACTGAAGAGACGGCATTCCAGGCCCACGTGCCCCAGCCGTTCGTGATCGGGGCTATTGTGACGTCGTCATTATCTTCGGATTCTTCTTCATTCAGCGATGATGATCGACGCCGATCCGCGCGTTTCGATTGGAGGGACATCAGCAGAGTCACTAAACGAAGCAGCATCGGTATTTGTTGCTCCGTCATGCTGAACTCCATTTTCTCACAGTGAACGTCGAAGCGAGTGAACGTTGAGCGCGTTGCGCTACTGTTTTGCTGATTCATTATCAGGCGGATTGTCATGGAGCATCTGTAGACTACTGGATCCTGGTAAATATCTATCTTACCGGAGGAATCCATCTTGTCTAGACACAGGGTCAAGTCCTCGATCATCACGACTTTTCGGAGGATCATATTGTTTCCAGCTATCTCGGTGAAGGATGGCTGCCAATTGTTGTTGACTGTCTGCATCGAGAGGAAACGGATATTCACGCTCAGGACTATGTCCTCCTCGACAAACTTCAGGATCAGGTTATTGCAGTTTATTGTTATGTTGTTGACGACCTTCGTGATGATGCTCTTTATGTAACCGGATGGCGCGTCAACCTGAAGGGAATCGGGGGGTCTTGAAAATTCCTCGGACTTCTCGAAGCCGTCTTTCATCTTCAGGATGCATTCGATTGTATTTATCGTTATTACTATTGGCTCGGAGGTTATCTTCACCCAGGGCACGTGGATCAAGAGTTCGTGGATGTGGCCGGAGACAAAGCTGAAGGGCAGATCGAATTGCTCGTTCAGGACGTTCAGGCGAAGATCCAGATTCTGAAATGCTGCGTCTCCTCCCCATAGTGATACCTGGGGAAAATGAAAAGTTGGTAGTTATTTTGGCGGGGATTTTTGGGGTATAATTACAGATATGATGTGTATTCTTTTTTTCGGAGTGGGAGGGGGAGAGGGAGGGGAAAGATTTTTTGTGACGAAGAATTTCCTACAAAAGTCTGCAGATTTTCTACATTAGTTTTTGGAGGATATCTCAGAAACTAAGCGAGATAGCGGTTTCTTTAAGTACGCTTTTTGGAGCTCTTAAAATTCTCTACAGAAAAGGATTGAAGTGGAATGGCCTCATCTCGCTTAATTTCCGAAATATTTTCAAGTAAAAGTTTGGAAAGTGAAGAGGAGACAACAAGGATGTTTCTGTCATTCATTTTTTAATAGTATCTCGAAAACTGAGCTATATAGCGGAATTTCTGTAGAGACTTTTTCTGCGGCTCTTGAAATCCCCTACAAAAAAGGTACCTGGAAGAATTTCGTTATTTTGCTTAGTTTCTAGAATATCCTCTAAATACTTGCGACTGAAAAAAATCTCATCTCTCATATCTCCAAAAAATCTCCAATACCTCTTACCTGTGATTGTTCCGGCTTAAAATTCTTCACGTACTTCCCAACATAATTGAGAAGTACTGGCGTGATGTACGATTCAAATTTAAACATAATTTCCGCCCCAAAAACCTAAAAGAAAACGATAAACTCGTGATGATAAATGAAAACTCTTAAATCTCTTCATTTCCCTGAATTCCCACAATTTTCACAATTTCCCGTCAACTCTAGATCTTAACCACAACTGAAACCTCATGTTTACACTTCAATTGTCAACGTTGCACTATAAATATTGATAATAAACAGAATCCATAATTCCTCCATTTATAACCTTAAAAAAGAATCGACTGAAGCTGTCAGTAATTCCAAAAGAAATCGCAGCAAGCTTCACGTTAAAGCAAAATTCTGTTGGTAACACTGAATAATGGGAAATTTTTAATCGATCTTGTAAAATCAATTTTTCTCTACTTTTTTCCTAAAATTGTTTTCCTGAGGCAATTTCGAGAAATTAATCGATCCTTTTGCAAGAAAATCATGAACAAATCGTTTTTTTTGTGAAAGAAATAATGAAAAATAGAATTTATTGATCTTTTAAAGAAAAAAAAACTATTGAAACAAAATTATCGAATGTTATGCGATATTTCAAATGTAATGCGAGATATCGCATCTATGAGTCCACAATTTTTAGAAATGAAAATTTGAAATGGTCGAACGGATTTCCGTTAAATAGACGTGATACTCTTTTTTTTTCAATTAAAAAAAATTAATTCTGCTTTTTATTTTAATTTTTTTTCGGAAAAAATCGTATTTTCTAAAGATCGATTCTTCGAGAATCGATTTTTTTCCGGAGACTGCTCATCCACTAGTGAAAAAACACTGAACCATCTCGTTCTCTTCAAGCCCCTCCCCCCAATAAAAAACATAGGGAGTCGGAGAGAAGTGGCGCGGTAGAAGTGGTGAGTGTGCTCCTATTTTATTTCGGCGACAATGGCGGCAGACCCAAAACCATTTCAACAGCTTTTAAATACACTTTTGAGCACTGACAATGACGTTAGAACACAAGCTGAGGTATTTATTAATAATAAAATTAATAATAACTGTTATTATAACAATTAATGTCAATTAATAAGTGTGTACTTGATTAATTAAATTCGAAAGTTGAGATGTGATCACACACGTTGCCATCGTGTGTTTGTCAGGCATTAATTTTTCTTTTCTTTTTTTTTAATTAAATATCTCGTGTTTCATAACATTGGAATGATTTTCATAATTTTTAAAAGAATTATTTTTTTTTTGCAATTTTTGAGAATTGAATTTTTTACGATTATTTTTTGCAAGTTTTTTTAATTTAATTAAAATGGAGTCGCGTGGCGCAGACACGCGCCCCCCCTTTGTCTTCATCATTATTCGAAAAAATTGCTATTTTGGAGAAGAAAAAATTAAATTCTTTTATTATTTTATTATTATTTACATAATTTTGGATTTTTTGAGATAAAATTTTTTCTAGAATTTTAGAATTTCATTTTGACAATTAATGGCGTGGCTTTTGAGGTTACATATCCTGGCGCCATACTTGGGATTACACATGAGCATGGCTATGCATCACAATTCAGTGCATTCCAAACCTCTTCTCATTCTAGTCTAGTATACTCGAAAAATTCAGGAGGGAAAAGGGGAAATCGAAGACATCGACAGCTTTGTAATCAATTTGAATAGAATATCTCGGAAACGAAACGAGATAGCTGAATATTCGTGAATACCTTTTTCGTAAAGAATTTCAAAAGCTACAAAAAAGGTATCTATGGAATTTTCTCTATCTCGCTTAGTTTCCGAGAGATTCTCGAAAAATTAATATGAAAAAGCTTATTTCGGTGAATATGCAAGATAGAGCGATTTTGCCATGATTCTTTTTTTTTGTAGTTCTTGTCTAAAAGAAGGATCATGGCGAAATCATAATATCTCGCTTAGTTGCCAAGATATTCTTCGAAAATAAATGACCAGAAAATCGATTCAAAGTTTTTCTTTTTTTTTCATAATCTTGTTGTACAGGATATGTCGAAAACTAAGCGAGTTAGCGAAATTGTTGTGAAGATCTTTTTTGTAGATCTTAGAATCCTCTGCGGATAAGAATGGAGACAAAATCGCCCTATCTCGCTTAGTTTCCAAGATATTCGCAAAAAATCACTGAGAAAAATGGGTAATTGTTCTGGTAGCAAAAATTCAAAATTGGTTTATTTCAACATTTATCAATTTCGATTCATTTCATTTCAATTTATTATATTTCAATATTGAATAATACACCAGGAGAAAAACAACTCTCTTCTAAGATTATTATTATTATAATTCTAATTGATTATTTTCTGGATTAATGTTTTCAGGAAGCATACAAAAATTTACCAGTGCAAGAAAAAGTAACATGCCTACTCAATTCAATATGCAATCCATTATTGGCAGAGGAAATACGTACAATAGCAGCTGTACTGCTTCGAAGATTATTTTCCTCCGAATTTATGGATTTTTATCCGAAGGTTAATATTTTTGATTTTACTTTAGCATTTTCAATTATTAAATTCGAAAAGAAAAAATCTAAAACAGGAAAAGTCAATTTTTTCATTATTTGTTTTTGAGAAGATTTCGAAAACTAAGCGAGATAGAGCGATTTTGCCTCCACAAAAAAAGATTAGAAGGAAAATCACTGTATCTCTCATAGTTTCCGAAAAATTCTCGTAAATAGATGCGAAAAAATCGACTCATTCTGTTCCTCGAAAAAATTTCGCGTTTTTTTCTTCTCAAATATCTGAGAAACTAAGCTAGATAGAGTAATTTTTGTTGAAAACTTTTCTGTAGCTCTGATTTTTTCCTACAGGAAAGGTTATTACTCAAATTTCCATATCATCCTTAAATTTCGAGATATTCTATTCAAATTAACGAAGAAGAAAAATTGGTGATAATATGAATTAATGAGTAAAATTATTCGTTTATTCAACAGATAACACCTCAAGCTCAAACGATACTGAAAGAACAAATTCTGTTATCAGTACAAAATGAACAATCGGACAAAATAAGACGCAAAGTTTGTGAACTCGCTGCTGAAGTTGCTCGAAATTTAATTGACGATGATGGTAATAATCAATGGCCAGAATTTCTCCAGTTTCTATTTCAGTGTGCTAATGGACCCATGCCAGCACTCAAGGAGAGTGCACTACGGATATTCACGTTAGTTAAAGTTATATATGAAAATTCATTTTCACAATTATTCCATAAAATTTATGAAAAACATTATTTTCATTATTTAAAATCATTATTTCCTTCAGATCTGTACCAGGAGTCTTTGGTAATCAACAAGCCAATTACTTGGACCTCATCAAACAAATGTTGCAACAATCAGTTTTAGATTCAGCAAATTATGAAGTAAGTCATTTTTTTCTTAATGTAGGAGCGATAAAGTATAACAAAAATTCAATTTATGTATTCAAATCGTTTTTTGAAAATATCTCGAAAACTTAGCGAGATAGCTCGATTTATTACCTTTATCCGTTTTTATAGCTCTTAAAATTCACAAACAAAAAAAAAACGGGTAAAATTGCGCTATCTTCTTTAGTTTCCGAGATATTTCCTGTTTTACCTGTCTCTTCCATTCGATTCGGGAATTACATTAATTAAATTTCTCAATGGAAGAACGATACATGAAGGTGAATTAGTAAATGGCTTTCGTCACAATTTCTTCCTACAAAAAAATGTTTTCTGATGACTGTAAATTGTGAAGTACTAGTTTACAGACAGATACGGAACAAACATTAATGAATCACCTGACTGTCCCTAAAATGTTCAGACTTTAATGGAAATAATGAATTTTTCAATAATTTCAGGTCCAATTTCAAGCAGTGAGGGCAATCGGTGCTTTTATAATTCTTCACGAGAAAGAAGCTAATATACAGAAGCACTTTTCCGAATTATTAGGTCCATTAGTACAAGTAACTGCTCAATCAGTAGAGAAACAAGACGACGAAGCTTTGCTTAAAGTACTAATCGATTTAGCTGAATCAACACCAAAATTTTTACGTCCACAATTAGAAAATATAATGGAGATGTGTATGAAAATATTTTCAAACGAAGAAATGGATGATTCATGGAGACAATTAGCACTTGAGGTACTTGTTACATTGTCTGAGACAGCACCAGCAATGGTACGAAAAGTTGGTGGTAAATATATTGCTGCACTAGTACCACTTGTTCTGAAAATGATGACAGATCTAGATGACGATGATGAATGGAGTTTTTCGGATGAAATTATTGAGGAAGACAATGATAGTAATAATGTTGTTGCTGAGAGTGCACTTGATAGATTGTCATGTGGTCTTGGTGGTAAAACAATGCTACCACAGATTGTACAAAATATACCAACGATGTTGAGTAATACAGATTGGAAATACAGGCATGCTGCTTTAATGGCAATTTCAGCTGTTGGTGAAGGTTGCCATAAACAAATGGAAGCTATTCTGCCGCAAATAATGGAGGGTATCGTTCAATATTTACAAGATCCTGTAAGTATTTTTTTGATTTTTCTCTCTTCTTTATTATTTTTAAGTGAAACTGGATTTGTCTGTTTTTGATAATATCGAAAATTAAAAGGATGGAGAAATTTTTGCAGACACCTTTTTTCTAGAAAATTTAGAGAGCTACGAAAAAGTTTTCTACTGAATTCACTCTATTTCGCCTAGTTTTCGAGAGGTTCTAATAAACTCATCCCCAATTGAGAGGGAAAAGTAAGAAATTAATTTTTTTTAATTAGCTTTTTGAGAATATGTCGAAATGTAAGTGAGATAGAGTAATTTTTGTAGAAAGCCTGAAAATCTACAAGACGATGTGACGATTAAAATTGCGCTACTTCGCTTAGTTTCCGGAATATTCACGAAAAACTAATTCTCATCACATTAATTAATTAACTTTTTCGTTAAAAAAATTATCTCAATTGTCTCCATTCAATCCATAGACCGAGTCAGCTATTTTAGTCGCAAATGATAAAACAGCGTTACGTCAGTGGTAGAATGAGTTCGATACTACATTCACCTCAAATATTATCGTTTTGATAATTAAAGAGGTTGAGTCAGTGTTGGGAATTTCCTGTTGAAATTGATAGTCATTCTTGCGGCTATTTTTACCATCGGGAAATTTACATTATCATCTCCTCTCTCATTGCACAATTTTTTTCAGTTAAATAGGGCAAGGTAGTAGGGTAAAGTGAATACCAGAAGTAAAACGGACACGTGTTGATTTTAGTATTTTATGCAATGAAAACTACTCCGAATCGATGGAAACGTTCGAGATAGGTTCTCTCTGATGATTCCATTGGAAAACTGCGGAAATCTCTCATGGAGATCATATGTCAGAAGTTAATTTTTAGAATTTCTCAAAAATTTTATTTCTTAATCAAGAATTGAAGGTAGAACATTTCATTTTTTGAAAAATTTCAGTTTTTTAGGAACATCTCTGGTTCTATAGATTCCAGCGATCTGGAGTTGATCTTGAATGGAAGGTGAGCTCATTTTCCGTCGATTTATGGGATTTAAAAATAAATTATCATTTTCTAAGTAGTTTTCAGCGACAACTGATTTGCAGAAAATGGCCTATGAGTATCTCAAAAATTGATACAAAAAAAATGAATCACATAAATCGATGAGCTCACATTTTATTCGAGATCGACACCAGATTGTTATCATCAAACGGAACTGGAGATATCATTGAAAAAATGAATTTTTTAGGCATTTTCGGCAGGAATACCCATTCAACACTTGACCAAAAAAGTAAAATTCGAAAGAAAAAACTTTAACCCATGTTTTGCTCCTAAAGTTTCTCAGCTATTCAATGGAATCATGAGAAAGTTTCTATTTTGAGCGGTTCAATTGAAATGTCCATTTCACCACCCCATCTTCCCCTACGATTTTTTTTCTTCTTTTTTCATTTCTCTCTGTGACTTTTTCAGCACCCTCGAGTGAGGTACGCAGCTTGCAACGCAGTGGGTCAAATGTCAACGGACTTTGCACCGATATTTGAAAAAAAATTCCATGACAAAGTTATCCCTGGATTATTGATGGTACTCGATGATAATGCAAATCCACGTGTACAAGCTCATGCTGGTGCTGCACTTGTTAATTTCAGTGAGGATTGTCCAAAAAATATATTGACGCCATATTTAGACGCTATTATGGCTAAACTGGAGTCAATATTGACTGCTAAATTTCAAGAATTAGTTGAGAAAGGCACTAAGTTGGTTCTCGAGCAGGTGAATTATTTTTTAAAAACTTTTATTCAGATGAAAAAATGGAAAAAGATGAGTTTGAATATTTTAGTCATTTGTTTTTGTACGAGAAATTTCCTTGCAGAGCATTTCGAAGGCTCCAAAAATGTATTAGGACATCATTTTGAGCTATCTTGCTTAGTTTCCGAGAAATTCTTAAAAAATGACAAAAAAAATCAACTTTCCCTTTTCTCCTGAAAATTTTAAGGCCTTTCAGAAATAATTTTATTTTTTTCAAATTTCAGGTTGTTACTACAATTGCTTCGGTAGCCGACACCTGTGAGGAACAATTTTTAACATATTACGACAGACTCATGCCATGTTTGAAGTACATTATACAAAATGCTAATCAACAAGAGCATAAAATGCTGCGGGGTAAAACAATTGAATGTGTTAGCTTGATTGGTCTGGCTGTTGGTCCGGAGAAATTCATTACTGATGCAAGTGAAGTTATGGATATGCTGTTGAATACACACTCTGAGGGAGATCTGCCTGATGATGATCCACAAATTAGTTATCTCATTTCTGCTTGGGCACGACTTTGTAAAATTCTTGGTGAGCGTAAAAAATTTAAAAAAAACATCAGGAAACGTTTTTAGCGAGTGTAAAAAAGAAAAAATCATTAAGATAAAGATTTCAAAAAAGTATCTCGCGTCAGATCGCGCTATCTCGCATACTTCAATGGAAGATGGGGTGGAATACACATTCCAATTGACCTGCTCGAGATAGAGATTTTCTGATGATTCCAGTGAAAAGCTAAGGAAATTTATGATGGAAAACATGTGTCAAAATTAATTTTTGGCAAACTTCACTTGCTCAGCCAAGTTTTGGAGCCCCTTCCAAAAGTCCAAAAAATTAATTGATTTTTGGTAATATCTCTGGTTCTGTTGGTCGTACTGATTTGATCTCCAACGAAAGGTCAGCTCATTTTTCGTTGATTCATGTGGTTTAAAATTTTTTAGATTAATTTTTCCAAATATTCATGTACCATTTTCTGAAAATCGGTTTTTGCCCTATAAGGACTTGAAAAATTAAATTTTTTTCTTTAACCATAGAAATTGATGGGGAATGAGCTCACCTTTTATTCAAAAGCAAATTCAGATCGCTACAACCAATAGCACCAGAGATATTCCCCCAAAACTGAAATTTTTCGAAAATAAAAGAGTTTGAGCTTTAAATCTTGAGCAAGGAATAAAATTTTTGAAAAATCCCGAATATTAATTTCTGACGTATGATTTCCATGGGCTATTTTCTCAGCTTGCCAATGGAAGCATCAAAAAGAAACCTATCTCCAATATTTCTATCGATTTAGAGCAATTGTCATAATATAAAATCGTGTCCATTTTACCCCACCTTTCCCCATAATTTCGACAGTATATTAAAAACCATGCGAGAAATTGATAAAAATCATCGATGTCACAGACCGAGTCAGCGGTTCGATTATTCAAAAAATCGTAACAGCGTTACGTCAGTGGCAGAGTACAAAGACAGTCAGGCGAATTACTTAGCTATCGTTCTGATAGTCAAGGTAAACAGCCTGTCTGTCTCAAGTTCCTGAGAGTTGATCCCAGATAATATGCTTGGATCATAGTATTGGAACATACAAGAAATTATCCAATTTCCCTGAATAGTTTAGTAACAAAAAGATAAAACAGGGTGATAACCGTCACAACCTTTTTTTGTAGAAAAAATTGTTCCTTCTCGCTAGTCTCTGAGATATTCTCAAAAAATGAACAGGGAAAATAGACCTTTCCAGTTTCACCTCTTCAGTACTGACCTAGATTTTCAAAATCCTCTTCTTTTAGAGGATTTCAAGGATTAGGGAATCATCGCTCTGTCTCGCTTAGTTTCCAAAATATTCCGAAAAATGAATGATGAAGCAAATATTTTTTTGAGATTATAAAAAAAAAAAAATCTTCAGAACTTCCTGGACACGCTGTTAAATTCTGCAGCTAAATAATATTTTAATAAGAATTAATCAATTTACAGGGAAACAATTCGAGCAATATTTGCCGCTGGTAATGGGCCCAGTACTCCGTGCTGCTGCAATGAAACCAGAAGTTGCATTATTAGATAACGAAGATATGGAGGGCGTTGAGGATGACCTAGATTGGCAATTTGTTCCACTCGGTGAACAACAAAATTTTGGTATTAAAACAGCTGGATTGGAGGACAAAGCATCTGCCTGCGAGATGTTGGTTTGTTATGCACGTGAATTGAAAGAGGGCTTTGCTGATTATGCTGAGGAAGTCGTTAGGCTCATGGTGCCAATGCTGAAGTTTTATTTTCACGATGGTGTGAGAACAGCAGCTGCTGAGAGTTTGCCTTGTCTGCTTGAATGCGCTAAAATCAAAGGTAAATATTGTTCCAGTTTTAATTTTTTAAATATTCCGAAAACCATCGGAATGACGAAAATTTTTTAAGAAACCTTTTTTATGCCGAATTGTTATTCTCTACAAAAAAAAAGTCTCTTCGCATTTTTTCCTAAACCCATGCATTCCTAAGATCTCTATGAAACAATGTCAAAAATTTTAAGGAATTCTCTGGAAAATAAAAAAAAAAGGATAAAACTCCACAGACCGAGTCAGCGGTTCGATTATTCAAAAAATTGTAACAGCGTTACGTCAGTGGTAGAGTACAAAGACAGTAAGGCGAATTACTTAGCTATCGTTCTGATAGTCAAGGTAAATAGCCTTTCTGTCACGAGTTCCTGAGAGTTGATCCCAGCTAATGTGCTCGGATCATAGTATTGGAACATACAAAAAAAACTATCGGTAAATATGTATAATAAAGCCCAAAATAAAAATTAATTAATTTAATTGGCAAAATAGCCTCAGAAAGGGAGGTGGCGAATAGTGTTGTGATATATCTTGGTCAAAGATTTGAAGGAAAATATAGGAACTCGCAATAGCTCAGTTGGTAGAGCACCTGACATGTAATCAGAGGGTCGTGAGTTCAAACTTCGCTTGCGCATTACATATTTTTTTCCGTAAATTTGATTTTGATAATTATTTACATTTTATGGGCGCTATTCTGCATATTTACCACTTCGAAATTCCCCAAAAATCCAATTAACCCCGATTCTTTTATCCAGGTCCGCAGTATTTAGAGGGAATGTGGGCGTACATTTGCCCCGAGCTTCTAAAAGCAATCGACACAGAGCCAGAATCAGAAGTGCTCCTCGAGCTCCTCTACTCCCTAGCAAAATGCATCGAGTCCCTTGGCGCGGGTTGCTTGAACGCTCAACAAATGGCAGAACTCCTTCGCATCCTGGACAAGCTGCTAAATGAGCACTTCGAACGAGCCGTAGCACGCCTCGAGAAACGCAAGGACGAGGACTATGACGAAGTAGTTGAAGAGCAGCTTGTTGACGAAGACAACGAAGACATCTATACCCTCAACAAAATAGCAGATATTCTTCACGCACTTTTTATAACTCACAAGGACGCATTTTTCCCTTACTTTGATCAGATATGCGGTCACTTCGTTAAGCTACTGGCACCAGAGAGATCATGGTCCGATCATCAATGGGCACTCTGCGTTTTTGATGACGTCATTGAATACGGTGGTCCAGCATGTGTTAAATATCAGGAATATTTTTTGCGACCAATGATTCAATACATAAGCGACAAATCCGGTGAAGTTAGACAAGCTGCTGCTTATGGTTGTGGTGTCCTTGGACAATTTGGTGGCGATGGCTTTGCGCAAGCTTGTGCTGAAGCATTACCACGTTTAATTGAAATAATCAATGATCCTGAATCACGTGCACCAGAAAATTTAAATCCAACTGAAAATGCAATATCAGCAGTTACAAAAATCCTCAAATACAATAATAAAGCAATTAATGTTGATGAAATTCTACCACACTGGCTATCATGGCTACCAGTTGTTGAGGACGAGGATGAAGCACCACATGTCTATGGATATCTTTGTGATTTAATTGAAGCTAATCATCCAATTGTTCTTGGACCAGATAATGCTAATTTACGACATTTAATTAGATTTTTTGCTGAGGCATTATTCAAAGATGCTGTACCAACTGATAATCCAGTATTACACAGGATTCTTGGTATTGTTAGACAAATACAGAGCAATGAAACAATGTTTCAAGCTTGTATTGCATCGTTAACTAGTGATCAACAACAGGCACTACATGAAGCACTGAGTAATAATCCAGCAAATTAGCATTATTAATAATTTTTTAATCACAAAATGGAATGAAAATAAGTGGCATAAAATTGAAATCATTTTTCAAATGTTTAAAGGCGTTTAATTTTTTTTTTTTTCTCTTTGAAATCTGGCGCTTTTTTTTTCTTGAGAATTCGACGATCATTGGGAAAGTCTTGAGTTTACTCTAATTTCTGATTTATTATGCTCGAATTTTTTTTTTGAATTCGTTTTTTCATTTGTTCTTTGTGCCTTTTGGATACGATGATCGAATGCTGAAATGGGGAAAGGGGGAAGATATTTAATTGAGGGAAATTATGGAGTTGATGTTGAATAAGTTGTTATTTTATCCATTTTTTTTAAGAATAAGAAAATTTTGGAGAAATCTTTTTTTTTTGAATGAATTTTATGGAAATATCTCGGATCCCAAGGAGGATAGAGTCATTCCCATGATGACCATTTTTTAGCTCTTGAAATTCTCTATCCAAAAAAGTAATTATGAAAATTGTTCTATCTCGCTCAGATTCCGAGATATTTACAGAAAAAAACAATGATGGAGTAAAATTGATATTTCAAAAAAATTCAGTCATTCGTTTTTTGGAATCATTCCAGAAAAAAGGAAAATTCGATGGTTTCACCCTCAACTGATTTTGTAGAAAATTTCAAAAGCTACAACTAAGGATTAGAGCGAAATCGAGCTATCTCGCTTGGTTCTCGAGATATTTCCCAAAAATGGATGAAAACAAAATTAACTCAAAAAATATCTCATAAAATTCTTTCATCTTGTACTTCAGCACTGAATCTGATGTTTCATGTTAATTAATCTTGATTTATTATGAAATGGATGGGCCTGCAATGACAATTATCATAATTTTTGGGAATTAAGCCTCAGAATTAATGAAACATTTCAAATCATGAAAATTCTCCTTTTTTTCAACTTTTTGTTCTGGAAAAATGGCAAAACTGAATATTATAATGTTTTTCATTTTAATTATTCAACAAGGCTGGTACTGTTGATGAACATCAAATTGATGGGACATTGTCACTGAGAAACATTTGTAAATAATCTCGAATTCTGGTAATGAGACCTTTTTTTTTGTATTCACCTGTTTTTTCTGCTTTTGTTATCTTATTTATTGCTAAAAATTGATGAATTGTCAGTGCACTCCCACAATGTTTAATTAATAGACATCACAGTAGGCAAAAAAATGGAAAAGAAACAACTGATAACTCATTTTTCAGTTTAAATGAAAGAACAAAATCAATTCACTGTGTGATTTACGTATTTTTTTATTGAATCAGAAGGAAATATTTAGGTATCAATAAATTGTTAAATAATGATAAAAATGAGTTAACAGACGTATCGTGACAGGAAAAATATAACAGGAATTTTCACGAATATTTTGAATGGATAATTGAGTAGTTTCAGGAATATTAACTTCCTTAATATTTTCATTGTATCAAATTGAACGTAAAAAAAATTCATGAAAAATCATATTAATCCGCAAATTATGTTATAATAATTTCAAGTAATTAGAGCACTCAATTTCCATCGAATTACAATATTTGAAAAATTGTAAAGCTGGTCTTTTGAAATGTTAAATTAGAGGTGAAATCAGATAAGGTTATTCAACTCTAGCACTTTTATAAAATATCTCGTTGAATGAAGGAGATAGAAATTTTTCGTAGGAACTTTTTTTGTAGTTCTGGAAATTCTTTACAGAAAAGATTTCTACTAAAATTCCTCTATCTTTTTTATTTATCGACATATCTTTCAAAAAGTGATTTGAATAGTGAATTGACTCATTATTTTTCTTTCTAGTAATTGAGAAAATAATTATAAAAATTAATTATGAAAATAAGAGAATGACATTGAAAAACAAAAGATATTCAAGAACTCATCTACTAGAAGATTTTTGCTTTCTTAAAAAAATTCTATCTTGAGAAATTGAAAAGAAAAAAAAAATACTTGAAAAATTGAGAAAAAAAAAGAAGAAAAAATAATGGAAAATGATTTAAATAAAATTGTATGATTAGACTGTATGTTGCAGTTTATATATAAGCGCTATTTATATATAATCAGTGACTAAAAAGTTTCATTCAGATATTGAATGTTATATTGAAAAAAGGTGAAAAACTCTTTACGTTTCAGAAAATAAACATTTCTCTTGTAAATAAGGTTAAACAAAAATAATTAATAATTAAAGGCAAAATATAGCATCGTGCTATTGCGGGGCTCTGAGATTTAGTTATAGAACTGAATGATTAAAAAAGCTGAATTATTATTATTATTATTATTATTATTATTATTATTTAAAGGATAATTGAAAAGGAAAATCAGAATAGCACAAACTTGTGTGACAAAAAAATGATGTAACTTTGAGAAAAAAAAATGAGAAAATTAATGAGGAACTCTCGTTTCTTTTTCTTTGCTGAAAGGTAGGTAATCAAATGAATAAATTAATGTACTAACTATTAATTCATAATTATATTGAAGTTATTACTAATTAAAATAAAAAAATCTCAACTTTGTAATTTTTGTTTATTCAATTTTATTCACATGAATTTCCAATTTTCGTTGTTTTATTTCATTCATCTCTAGTAGAAAAGGAGAAGTTTTTAGAAAGAAGAAGTTGAATGATTTTTCTTTTATAAATCTGCGAGATGAATTTTTGAGAATTTCGATGATTTGGGAGTGAATTTTTTGAACTTCTACTGTTCAGATCTAACTAGATCTGATTAGATCCAACTAGATCTGGTCAGATCTAACTAGATCTGATCACTTCTGATGACCCAATATATGTATCGGGTTATCAGATCTGATTTGATATGGAAATCAAAATTAGGTGAATAGACAAACATGACCAGGCAGAATTGGATTGTCATATTATTAGGACAGTCATAGAACTATGAATATGGTTTCTTTTAAGATCTTTTTCAAATAAAAATTTATCTGTTAAAAAAAATTCGCAATGTTTCAGATCTGTACTCATTTCATTATCACAGAAT
Source organism: Aleiodes alternator (assembly GCA_963921955.1). Taxonomy (NCBI): domain Eukaryota; kingdom Metazoa; phylum Arthropoda; class Insecta; order Hymenoptera; family Braconidae; genus Aleiodes; species Aleiodes alternator. The sequence goes on from OY998103.1 coordinate 12,652,751, forward strand.
GTTATATTTATTTTCATGAATGATTCTGCATTCCATTCGGGCATTCTCTTATCTGAAGTTCTTTCCTCTAATTTTTCTAATCTTCATTTATCACGATTTGAATTTCAATCGATATCAAGAAATCGTGTGATAGCTGAGTGGCTGACTGGTAATCCTATGGGCCTGGAATCGGTCCCCCTGAAGCCCAATTTTCTTTTTCGATTTTTTTTTTCTTTAAAAATTTCAATTTTTATCCATTTGTTTAGTAAAGAATTCAGATTTTTATTGATTTTTCAATTTCTCTGAAAATTTGAAATTTTTCATTTTGGATTTTGTGCAGATCCAATTGGATCTGATCAGATCTGAACATTTTTTCCTGGGTGGGTTTTGTCAGTCGTCTTCTTCAATTAGCTCCGGAAAATAATTGAGATGAAGGAATTTTCGTAGAGCCATTTTTTTTTTTCTAGAAATATTGAAAACCCAATATTTTCTGAGATATCTGTATGAAATAAAGTATTGAAAAATGAAAAATTCTCCGAAAAAAATTCAAAACTCTGAATATCGCCATCTTTCGAATGTTTGTGGCAATGAATAATTCAAGATGGCGGCCCCTGTCAAACACACACAAATCTCAGGTGGTGACAGACAGGTTGTGATTCTTGAATAGTCAACAGAATATAAAGTTAGGAATAATTGTGAGATAAAAGACGAGTAATTAAAAATTAAAGACCTTTTTTTTAGGTCAGTGAGAATTAATCAATTGAAATAAATAATTCCAATAAATTAATTCATCAATTATTACAATAATTATCATATTATTTTGTATTTAGTGAGGGCGTGGCACAGCAACACACATTTTATTGAAATACTGCATTTATATTTATCAATAATTCCATCAAATTATATCTTATATTAGTCCCTAAAAATTTAATAATTTCTGTTGATTTTCAATTATGAAAATGAAATTTATTCATTAGCAGTGCTAATTATTACCTAGAAAAGAGACAATAACAATTCCTTTGACATTGAAGGTTATGATCCAACGTCAAAACATGATTTGATGTTTTTTTTTTTTAATTGCGTTATTAAATTCTCTAGTGAAGTGAAAAAATCCAATCGTTCAATTTAGTCGTTCTCCAGTTTTTGTAAAGTATCTCGATGAATAATTGATATATTTATATTTCTGTAGGGACCTTTTTTGTGGAGAATTTGTAGAGCTGCAGAAAAGGTCATAATGAAAACTTTGATATCTCAATTATTCATCGAGATATTCAAGGAAAACTGGAGTGCCATGGAAAATAAACTGATTTTGTCCCCAGTCTTCCGAGAATATCGTGGTAAATAAGGGAGATAGAGAGATTTTCGTGGGAATCTTTTTAGTAGCACGTGAAATTTTTTGCAAAAAAGATCTCTACGAAAATTTCTTCATCTCCATTATTTTCAGAGATAATTGAAGAAGACAACTGACTAAACCCAGTAGCTTCATTTATTTTCGTTGATTTTTACTACTAATTTTCTATAATTTTAGTGTTTCCTTTATTTTTGCTTGTGTAGATTAGTCTTCTGCTTTTTTTTTTTTAGATATTAAAAAAAATGAATATTAGTACACAAGACACAATAAATGGTCTAGATAATAATCAAATATTGTACATTGATCAGGATACACATGATTCATTAGTACCACAAGACACAGCACAATCCATGTTGAAGAGTGATAATTTAGACAACGTACCTGTGGTAGATCCCAGTAAATCCCTATCCCAGTTATCATTGTGCAAGGAAACACAGAAAAATATTGGAAATTTAGTATTTATGCACAATGTAGGTTTATATCATTGAAATATCATTTTTTTTTCTCCATTTTAATAGCAAAGAAGTGAAATAGGATGAATTTGTTCTTTCCAAATATCTCGAAAACTGAACGAGATCGGGTAATTTTGCCCAGATCTTTTTTTTTTTAAAGAGAATTTGAAGAGTTACAAGGAAAGGCAAAAACCCATTTTCTCACGACAATTTCCGAGATATTGTCACAAAATTAAATGAATAAAAAATGAAATCATTCTGTCTTACTTCTTCACTGATTTATTTTCTTGAAAAATTGAATTATTTGATTTTCTGTTATACAGCACTTTGGGAGTGACGAAAAAATCGATGAAAAAGCGGAAGAAGCTGTGGAAAACAATGTTCCCGATAAAGATGTAGATACTTTGAAGAGACAATTTAATAAATTTAAAATCATGGAAAAACGAGGCAGTACGGAATTATTGGGAATTGATAATAATTCAAAGAATGCTAGTACTGATTCAATCAACAGTGATAGCAAGAGTTCGTCGTTGAATTCAAAAATGGGCCACGAATCGGTAATGTGTAATTTTTAATGTCATTTTTGTTTAAATTCATTGGAGTCGAGGGGTGAAATGATGATATCATGTTCTTGTTATTCATTTTTTTTTCAAATATCTCGGAAACTAAACGAGATGCGGTGATTCAGTTTCAATTGTTAGTTTCCGAGATATTCTCCCGAAAAGGCTATAAAGAAAGGCAAAAACCTATTTTTCTGAATTATCTTTTTTTTAAGGATGTCTCGGAAACTAAGCGAAATAGGGCTATTACGCTCCTATCCTTTTTCTAGTTCTTCAAACTCTACGGAGAAGGATTAGAGTGAAATCGCCCCATCTCGCAATATTTCATTTTCACGAAGATAAGCCGATTTTCTCTGCTATTTTACTTTTCCACCCCTGAGTTTGTTTCTGTTTTTTGCGAATATCTCGACAAATAATGAAAATTGAAATTTTTTGACCGAAATAAGGCCATTCCAGAATTATCGCTATCCCTCTTGAATTCAGAGATATTTCAGAAAATTAAGTGCAAACTGAGGTCGATTGATATCATGTCATCACTTTTGCTCCTAAAATCAAATTAAAACTAATTTATGAATAAAATAAATTTAATGCTGCACTCACGTACACTCAGGAGTGTTGGGAAAAAGCTTCACACTCAAAGAGCTTCTCAACAAGTTCAACATCAACTGACAATAATATTGTCTCGGCACTTGAAGCTAAAAAAGATGCTGATGAAAAAGTCAGCCCGGTAAAAATCCAAAAAATACATCAAAATATTCTCTTGTTGTACCTTGGAGTATTCTTTTTTTTCGTAGAATCGTTTAGTTGTTATTGAATTTAGTCTCGTTTTTTGAGGTGATTTTTTTAATTTCTATAATTCGATTCGTCTTTCGAATTTTTCAAGTAGATCACTATGGAATGAAAACTTTAATTATTTCGTTATCCTAGACGCAGAAGAGCATAAGTGCCATTTTTTTCGTTTTTTTTAATAACAAGAGGGCTTATTTAGTTTTTGCCCAACCGATTATTCTTTTCTGTTCTAATGATTTCCAGCATTTTCTTCAGAGTAACAAATAGGCGTATGTCTAAGTTATTGATAGAAAAAGGGACCTATTTCCCTCACATACGCCTGTTTGAGTTTAAATATTTCTTAGATTTCCAATTCGTTTTATGACGTTGATAAGGACCAATACGCCCTTTTGTTCTTGATTTCTTCCTCAATGCAGGATTCCTCGTATAATACGCTCTTTTGATTTTATTTTTCTTCCAATTTTAAGCATCACGCATGGAATGTTCAATGACAAAGGGACGTATCTCCCTCACATACACCTTTTTGTGTCTAATCATCTTTCTTTATTGTTCGAGAATTTTTGGAGATACGCTCCTTTTATTATCATCGAATTCCATACTGCATTGGAATTGAAAAACAATTAGTAATAACAAAAAGGCGTAAGTGCCGGTGATATGCTCTCCTATTATTGTTTATTGTTGAAGGATATGGGGGTGGACAAAGGGGTGTATTAACTGGACACGCGTCTTCCTGTTGTTATGAACTCTTATAACATTTCGCGAACCATCTAACATTATTAATAACAGAAAAGCATATGTTTGCAAGATATATGCAATTTTTAGTTTATTATTTTGGTTCACTGTGTCATGAAAAACATCTTGAAATGTATTTCAGAAATTCGCCTTTCCCTTTTGAAAAGGGGATTTTTCTTAGGGCTTGAGCCATTCTGCTTCTAGGGCAACAAATTTTTATTGTTAAACGTTAATTTAAATATTTCAGAACTTATCAGGTACCGATACAGGGCCACCTCTATTAAATGGAGAGAGACGACAGGGTGTAGCACGTGAAGTTACCTATTTATGCCCATATTCAGGGCCAGCACTTGGTGTTTTGAGTGTAACAAACTACAAATTACATTTTCGAAGTACTGATCGAGAAACACCGTACATCGTTGAAGTACCACTTGGTGTTGTTAGTAGAATTGAGAAAGTAGGTGGTGCCAGTAGTAGAGGTGAAAATTCGTATGGAATCGAATTATTTTGTAAGGACATGAGGAATCTCAAATTTGCACATAAACAAGAAAATCATTCGAGACGTGATGTTTTTGAGAAACTTCAACAATACTCATTTCCACTGTCGCATAAACTTCCATTATTTGCTTTTGAATATTCTGAGACATTCCCAGAGAATGGATGGAATGTTTATGAACCAATTGCTGAATTGAAACGAATGGTGAGTTGAATTTTTTAAAGGAAAAATAAAATGAGTTTTTTGTCATTTGTTTGTTGGAGAATTACTCGGAAAATGAAAGAGATAGCAAAATATTTGTAGAAATCTGTTTTGTAGCTCTTGAAATGTCCTTAAAAAAAGGTATCTACGAAAATTTCACTATCTTACTTAGTTTCCGAGATATTCTCAAAGAACGAACCCTCGAAAATCATCGAATGTCTTTTAAAAAATCAATTTTCTAGGGTGTAAACAACGACATGTGGAAAATTTCAAAAATCAATGACACGTACAGTCTCTGTGACAGTTATCCAGCAATTTGGGCAGTTCCAGCAGCAGCTAATGACGAAGATCTCCAAGCATCAGCGGCATTCAGAAGTCGTGGTAGATTACCAGTTCTATCATGGATTCATCCGGAGAGTCAGGCTACGATAACGCGCTGTGCTCAACCACTCGTTGGTGTTGGTGGTAAACGTAGTCGTGAAGATGAAAGATATGTGCAATTAATAATGGATGCTAATGCACAGAGTCACAAATTGTTTATCATGGATGCACGACCAATGGCAAATGCTATTGCTAATAAAGCGAAAGGCGGTGGTTACGAGAATGAAGACGCTTATCAAAATGCAGAATTAGTTTTTTTGGATATTCATAATATTCACGTTATGCGGGAGAGTTTGCGAAAGTTAAAAGGTAAATAATTTTGTCGTGAGGAGGTGAAACAGGACGAATTAATTGATCGTTATGATCATGATCTTTTTTTTTGTGAATACTCTTCATTTTTCTTCAAGAATATTTCGGAAACTAATGAAGACACGCCCTTTCCACTCTAATTCTTTTTTGTACTTCTTGAAATTCTCTACGAACAAAGTTTCGAAAAAAGGAGCGTATTTACATGAGTTTCCGCGATATTCAATTAGGAATGATCAACGGAATAATTCTATTTTTTCTGTTCTACCTCAAATATCAATTACAAATTTTATTATTGATAAATTATTTATTATTATTTTTCAATTTCAGAACTCTGTTTTCCGAAAATTGATGAAGCCAGATGGTTATCAGGGCTCGAATCAACAGTGTGGCTGAAGCACATCAAATGTGTATTGGCTGGAGCTGTTAGAATCGTAGACAAAGTTGAGAATCATAAAACATCGGTTCTGGTACACTGTTCAGACGGTTGGGACAGAACTGTACAGGTATTTGATGAATTTTGTAGTTGATTGATGAAATGGAATGAATTAAGCATCATTTTACGATTGTTTTTAGGCTGTATCTCGGAATGTGGAAGGGATAACGAAATTTTTGTAATCACCTCTTTTTTTTCTCTGACTTTTCTCTACAAAAGAGGTTTCCAGGAAAATTTCGCTATCCTACTCAGTTTCTGAGATATCATTTAAAAAAAACTCAATATCAAGCAAAGTATAAAAATTGTGAGAGAGTGATACAGGATAAATATATTTTATGCCTTCCATTTTTGGAAAATGTCTTGGAAACAAAACGCAATAGCAAAATCTTCGTAGAGACCTTTTTAGAAAATTTTAAGAGCTTCAGAAAAGGTCTCTCAAGGAACACAAGTAAAGATTGGGGCAAAATCGCCATATATCGTTTAGTTTCCGAGTTATTCATCAACAATAAATTACGAAAAAATATAATTATCTAGATGTAGGGATCATTGGACGTTGGAAATATTGAATTTCATAATACTAATGATTATAAAAATTTCTCATTACATAGAACATCTAAATTTATGAAAATGTATATGAATATCACAACTGATAAATTTATCTTTTCCACCTTTTCACTACTCCATCAACAATAATTAGCAATAAATCTGAAATGATTTCAGCTCACTGCGTTGGCAATGTTAATGCTAGATCCATATTATAGAACAATCAAAGGCTTTGAAGTTCTAATCGAAAAAGAATGGCTAAGTTTTGGACACAAATTCCAACAGAGAATTGGCCATGGAGATGAGCATCACAGTGATGCAGACAGATCACCCGTTTTTCTACAATTCATTGACTGTGTATGGCAGATTTGTCAACAATTTCCCAATGCATTTCAATTTAATGAACATTTTTTGATAACTATACTCGATCACTTGTACTCGTGCAGATTCGGTACTTTTTTATTCAGCAGGTAAGATACAATTTTTTTCATCTCTATCATTATTTCCATTCTCTTTTTAATATCACGAAAACGCAGAAAGATATCGAGATTGTCATCCAGATCTTCTTTGTAGCTTTCGAAATTCTCTTTAAAGAACAACTAGAATGAAATCAAGAATTATGATTAGTGTCATTATCTGCTGATGTTATTATCATTAAATAATAATAATCAGAGAATACATTGTAGATTGTATTTTATTACATTTTATTTTCTCTGAGTGAAGAAATAAGTTGGACTTGCGCTTTTCTGATCATTAGTCAATTTGTGATAGATTATGAGATTTTTTCATGTTGCAGTGAACGAGAAAGAGTCCAGGAACAGGTGAAACAACGAACAGTCTCATTGTGGTCTTACATAAACAGTCAATTATCATTGTATCAGAATCCATTATATTGGGCTGGCCCATATCAAATGGTTTTAATCCCAGTAGCAAGTATGAGATATATAAAACCTTGGAAAACGCTCTACTGCAGATGGAATCCAAGTATGAGACCGCAGGTGTGATTTAATTGTGAATGATTTCATAACTTGGAGATTTTTTAATGAAGTTTCGGAGTAATTTATTTTTTTCAAGGAGGAACGGTCGTACCGACAAATTTGAAAAAATTCGGGGATGATAATCACATGTGGGACTTCCACGAATTTTTCCAGATCTTATTTGTTGGGAAGGCTTTCTATTGAATTTGAAAGAATCTAAAAGTATTTGAATTTCCTTTTAGGATCCAGTTTATCAACGTACAAGAGAACTTCTAGTCTTAAAAGAGCAGCTAGAGAAGCAGGTTGATGAGTGTCGTCGTGAGCAAGCATCTCGGGCAAATCGTTCAATGAATTCACCACAGCCGCCTCCACCACCTCGAATACACTCGCCTATTCACTCATAGCTGAGTGTTTTGTGCGATCTAGGATCGCTGTGAAAAAATACTTCATTCACTTCGTTATTTTTTTTTCAACGTTGTAAAAATGGAAAAAAAACTGAAGGTTCAAATTCTTGACTGATTTTTTTTTCTCTTTTAGCTCCTTCAATTATAAGTAATGTACAAAGCCGCCTCTGTAATAAAATAATTACATATTTCTTAAAAAAAATGTCTAATTTTTATGCATTATCCGCGTAATTCAATAGTGCAGTCGTATGATAATACAAAAAGATAAGTCCATTTTTCTGGAATTTGTTTTTGGGCAATATTCGAAAACGAATCGAGATAGGAGTGATGGAAGATCTCAAAAAAAAAAACGATTCTCGATAAATCGATTTTAAGAATACACAGTTTTTTAAGAATCTATTTTTTCAAGAACAAAAAAATTACAAAAAGGAATTACAAAAAAAGACAAGTTCATTTTCTTCGTCATTCGTTTTTTTATGGATATCGCGAAAATTAGGCGAGATATAGGAATTTTTATAAAGATATCCTCAGCAGATTTTAGAATTTTATACAAAAAGGGATTAGAACAAATTTGCTTTGGTCTTCTATCTTATTTTTCGAGATATTCTAAAAAGAAAAAGAAAGGATTAAATTTCACAATTGAACTCATAATAATTCTATAAAATAATAATTTATTATATTTCATCTCTAAAAACAGTACACGCTAATTTTAATCTCATTCTCATAATTCTCAAATAACACAAGTTCTTCTCGTATTCGATTCATTGCAAAACATGTAATATCATTTTTTTCGAGCGTCGAAATAGAGTTTCGCTAATAAAATATACGGCACTTCAAACATCAGATACGCTGCGTAGGCGCAGCAGTATGTAATGACCAGATTTCCCAAGAATGTTGCGCCCTGAAATTAATAGAGTATTCATCATACATCAACTAAGGGAAGATGGGGTAAAATGGAGACAATGGGTAAAACGGATACGTGGTAGTTCTGGCATTTTATCCTATGAAATTAGTCGAACTCGATGGAAATATTGGAGATTGATTTTTTCTGATGATTCCATTGGAAAGCTGAGAAAATTTTCCTCGAAAATCATATCGTTGCCTCAGTAACAAAGTGGCGTAAGTGCCATTGTTTCAATTTTTTTTGAAAAACAACGTGAAATATTTTTCTTTTCGCAACAATACGTTTTCTATATGTACATCTTTTATGTACATCAGTACATATTTTATGCTAAGAATCATGTGCATAAATCATGCATAATTAGAGCATATTTTATGCGAAATGCCAAATCGAATTTTATGAAATTCTCCGTTCATATTCTCTGCTCAGCTTTTTTCTGTGTGTAGTGTTAATTTTATTTTTCTCATTCATCACCTGAGAAACAAAGTGGCATAAGTGCCATGTATAATCATAGCACTTAAGCCGTTTTGTTACTAAGGTAAGGAATTAATCTCAAAAATATCTCCTCATATTATTTTATGGGAAATGACCAAAACTCAAAAGAAAAAATTACCGGAACTACTTAGATATCCTAAAATTTCAACATACTTACACTTGGCAAAAAATCTACGTGGAAAGATGATTCACTACTAAAATAAATTGAGGTAATGAGGTACGGATTGAGAAGATATGCGCAATACGTCAATTTACTCAATGGCACCCATGCTCTGAACGTCAGAATACTATTAACGATTCCTAAAACGAAGTTGAAAGTGCATAATTAAAGTTCTGGGTGAATTTCTGGGAGAATATTCTGGAAACTAAACAAGATAGCGAAATTTTTAAAGGAACTTTTTTATAGCTCTTAAATTTTCTACACCAAAGAGTTTGGGAAAGTGAATTCCACTTTCGATTGATCGAAAATTCCTTACCACCGTGTTTCGTACAGCATGCAATCACAACCCATGCGATTCCAATGCCCCAAACTGATCTATTTACAGCCATATATATAGAAGTTGGAACTATAGATATCGTTCTGTTGAATAATCCAAAGAGCACGAGCAGATTGCAGGAGCTCCCGATTATCCAGAGGAGCCACAGTGTCTCCTAAAAAAGAAGGAATATTATTAAATTTCATTTTTTTCGACAAGAGGTGAAACAGGACACGTCGACTTCTTTCTATTTTTCGGGAATATCTCGGAACTTGAGCAAGATGGGGCGATTTTGTTTTGTACATCATTTTCAGTTCTTGAAATTTTTCACAAAAATGAATTACGGCATAATCGCTCCATCTCGCTTAGTTTCCGAGAATTCTTGAATAAGATGAGAAGAAGAATGAGAAAACGGAAGTGCATTTTTTTGTCATTGAATTTTTTGAAGATATCTGGAAAAGTAAGCAGAACGATCTACGTATTTTATGTCTCCGCTATTGAATTGTAATCGTTTTTACCCTTTTGACCTCCAGTTTATTCTTCATCTTGAAGAGTAGCCAGGCTGTGATTAGCCCAATGAGATATGGTCCTATCCGCATCCAGGGTGGATCATAGAAGATTTCTAACGTATTCCATTGTTCATCGAGGCTGTGAATCAATAATTGATTAGGGAAAATATGGAAACGATGCGATTCAGTAGCGAAGAGATGAATCAGAGAAACTAGATTTTTTCGCGTATCTTTCTTCCAGCATAATTCGGAAACTAACCGATATAGCGCAATTTTGTCTTAATCCTGTTTTGGAACTTGGAATTTTCTACAAATTCGGCTCTTAATTTCCAGGATATTGTCAGAAATAGAAATAAAAACGAACATTAAATTATCTGGTTTCCTCTCTTCGTTACTGAATTTTATTCTACGATCAGTTTTTTCATCCTTTTAATATCTGGGAATTTGAGACGAATGGATCTTTTTGTAGGGGCCTATGAGAATCACAGTGTGGAGAGGTCTTTATGCTCAAAATTATCACTTGCTATGGAAACATCGTACATTTTCTTCAGATTCTGGAGTATTTCATGAAAATTAGATCATAAAATTTAGAAATGTCAAACTGGCTAACTCCATTTCCTTCTTCTACTTACGTAGGCACATAATTGTAATTGTACGCTGTATATCCTGAGATGAAACACGACGTAAAGAGCATCATCACAACCACAGATGCGGTAATGTAAAAATAGCTGGAATGAAAAGCGATTGGAATCAGTAGCGAAAAAGTACAACAGTATAAGTCAATTTTTCGGCTATTAGTTTTTTAAAAATATTTCAGAAACTGAGTGAGATAAGGAAATATTTGCAGACACCTTCTTTGTAGCTCTTAAAAATCTATATAAAAGAGTTTTCAACAAAAATTGCACTAATTCGTTTAATTTTTCGAAATATTTGAAGAAAATGAACAGAAAAGAAATTGTCAACTAGAATTCGTTGATTTCTTTGCCATTAATTTTCTGAGAATATCGCGGAATCTCAGCGAGATAGGGCGATTATGTTTACAGTTCTTCTTTGGAGCTCTTGTAATTCTTTACAAAAAAAAGTTTCTACAAAATTCCCTCCAATTCCATTTAGGTCGCGAGATATTTTCGGAGGAAAAATGTGGAAGAAAATCGATTTGATACGACTGAAAATAACAAACATCTGACAATTTTCATTTTTTTAATAGGAGAATTGATTCATTCACTTACGTGGAAGACATGAGCAATAAGATTGTTCCAATTATGAAGAACTGCGTGTCGTCTGAGAGATACCAGCTCCATGATAAACACTGAATATTCCAGTAACATCAATCGTCAATTTGGCAGCAGAGAGGTGAAATAGGATAAATCAGTTTTTTTTCATCAATATTTTTGGCTGATTATCTTGAAAACTGAGTAAATTAAGATTATCCTGCCCCAATCCATTTTTGTAAAGAATTTGAAGGACTACAAAAAATGTAGGGATAGAATCGCTCCATCTCTTTTAGTTTCAAAGATATTCTTAAAAAACAATTGGTAGAAAAATCGACTTATCTTCTTTCGAATCAATTGATAAATCATTTTTTTTGCCGGCACTGTTTTCAGGATATCTCGGAAAATAAGCGATATATGGCGATTTTCTCCCGATCCATTTTTTTAGAACTTATAATTTCCTACAAAAAAAAAGATGTGGGTGAAAAAAAAAGTATCTCCCTTAGTTTTGGAGACATTCTTGAAAAATAATCGGCAGAAATAAACGACCTATCTTGTTTCATCTCTTCACTACTGAATTTAATTCATTAAATATATAGGGGAAAGAAGTTAGAGTATTTGAGACATAATATTTTCAATGATTTCATAAAAAATCTAAGGAAATTTGTGGTGAAAAATATGTGGCAGAATTAATTTCATGATTTTTTTGAAGCTTCAGTCATTGTTGCTGAAGTTCAATTCAGGTTTCTTGTTTTATGACAATGAAAACTGAAGGTTTCATTGCTACCGAAGGCTTCAAAAAAACATTTCTCAAATTTCACATGTTTAACACAATTTTCGACAAAACTATTAAAAAAATCCAATCTCAGATCATTTCATGCAAAAATCATCAATTTTCCCTTGATTTCTCTCATAAAATTTACCATTTCATCGCGACTAAAGAAATTATTAATATATAATAAATTCCGCCACCAGTACTTAGGACACGTGTCTTGGGGCCTCTCGTTCATATAAAATTGTGACGTCTCGTCATAAAATCCAGCGTTCATCTCTACAATACCGAGGATGATCATGTAAGCAGGAGTGAGCCTGTGAAATCACCAATGGAAAATCAAAAAAATTAGTGACGTGATAATAAAATGAAGCGAGAAATAGAAAAACACGATTTTTTCTATCATTTATTCTTTTATTGTTGGGTCAGAATTGATTTATTCATCTAAAAATCAATGATGATGAAATTGAAACACATCTTAGAATTTTTCTGACTTTTTCTAACAACTAAAGTATTATGAAATTTTTTTTTAATAATTTATTTGTTGAAAGAAATAAATCTGAAAATTGTTATATAAAATTATTATCATCAATATATTCATGTTATTATTATTATTATTATGACTTTTGAAAAATTCCGTTCAATTAAAGGATACATAATTTCATTAAAGAATTACAAAAAAAAATGTGAAAGCTAATCATTCTCACCTGATAAATCGCTTCATTATAGCTTCAAGTAGAGTTCTCCATCGAAAGCTTTTCGAACGTTTATTGCTGCAATCTGTCTTCTTGCTTCTACTCTTAAAGAATACTAAGCCCAATAAAAATCCACTCAAGAAAAAATATGTATCAACTGACAGTGTTCCATTGCTGACTACCTGAGTTGGAAAATCCATGCTCATTCTCCAGGACCATGTCTTATTATCTGAATAAAAAATGCGAGAGAATTTTGATTAAATGCTATCAATAATAGAGTCAAAAGTGGAGTGGATGAAGAAGTTGGAATTCGTTTGGCTTCAGTTTTTTTGTTTAAATATTTGCAAATATGAAAGTGATCGAGCGATTATAGCAATGTAAAATCAGAGATGAAAAAAACGTTTTTACAAAAATGGCTGTCATTAGTTCCGAGATGTTTGTTGAATATTTCGGAAACTAGACGAGATAGCATAAATTATGATGAGACGTTTTCTATGAGAATTTTAAGAGTTGCAAAAAAGAATGAGGACAGAAATGCGCTATCTCGCTCGATTTCCGAGAAATTCTTCGAAAATGAATGACGAAAAGATTGACCTTTTCCATTTTTCTTGTTATTATAAAAGAATAGAATAGAGTTTATTTATTGATGCTACAATCACTTTTTTACATTCATGTCCTCCTGCCACTTTGTTGTTATTAATTGTTGTAGCTTTTGGAATTATCTATGAAGAAGGAGTAGAGCAGGATCATCCTATTTCTCTTAGTTTCCAATGTATTTCCCGGAACAATTCAGTAGAACTCCTATTACCAATATTCAGATCATTTAAATTCGACTTCCCCTTCCTTGGTGGAGGCGCTGTTTCCCTCACCCTTGCAATAAGAACGCATGCGCAGATAGCAACAGAGTAAAATTAATAATACAGAGAATAGGATATAACCTTAAAATCTTTTTTTTTTTTACTTGAATGAGACTGAATGTCGTATCTAATATTCATTCAACTATTGTGATAAATGGCATGAAATTGATTGATAATGAATACAGCATCGGTAAAGAATAAATTGAAAAAAAGGGTGTATACTGAAGTGCCAGTAGCTATTAAACGTGATGCAATCAACAAAATCGAAAGGGGTATTCCATTTTACGATGTTGCAGAAGAATTACATGTTCATCACACAACTGTTCGTCAATGGCACAAAAACAGAGATAATTTGATTCAACAGACTTCTGAAATTATGAAAACTAAAAAACGTTTTCGAACATCTAGACAAGATAATATCAACAGAGCTGTATGGATATGGTTCAAACAAGCACGTAATTTGGGGATATCTATAACTGGACCCATGATTCAATCCAAAGCATTAGACTTTAGTTTGCTTTTTAACAATCAAGAAACTTTTACTGCTAGCAATGGCTGGTTGAGGAGCTGGAAAAAGAATTTCGAAATTTCATTGAAAACTGTTTGTGATGAAAAATTATCAGCTAATATCGAAGCTGTTGATCGTTTCAAACAGAAACTTGTAGATTATATTGAAAAAGAGGAATTGACACCTCATCAAGTTTTCAATGGGGCTAAAAGTCTACTTTTTTATAAACTATCACCTGAAATAGCATTTTCTAAAAAGAAAAATGAATCATCGGCTGATGTGAAAGGATGTGAGGAAGCTGTAACTGTTATGGCATGTTCTAATGCCTCTGGTACTTGTAAATTACCTCTTGTTATAATTGGAAAATCAGTGAATCCACTGATATTAGAAAAAGTAAAGCCTGTATCTTATAAGAGTCACAAGAGAGCCTGGATGACTACTGATTTGTTCAAGTCTTGGTTTGAAAATGAATTTGTGCCTGTTGTAAAAAAGCATCTAAAAAATTCTCAACTACCGTGCAAAGCTCTATTAGTTATTGATAATTATTTGTCTCAGAATATAACATTAAGCAAGGATGGTATAACTGTTCTATTTTTCTCTTCATATTCAACTTGCTCGATTCAACCAATGAAAAAATGTTTGAATTTTTCGAAGCTGTTATACAAACAACGTTTAATGGATTATATTATTGATTCTATTGATAAACAAATGTCTTTAATTCAAACAATTGAAAATATCACTATAAAAGAAGCAACACACTGGGCAGCTGCCGCTTGGAATGACGTTTCAGCTGAAACTATACAAAAATCATGGAATCAAGTAAGTTGATATCATTATGTCAAAATGTACTGAAATTTCTTAATGAAATATCAGTTAAATCATCTTTTCCTTTTTAGGTGTGGCCATGGGCTGGAAGGATCGAATCATGCCAAGTTCTTTCGTCTCAACAACGGCATATAATCCATTTGTACAATAATTTTTGTTCTCGTTTAAAAAATCTCGATACTTCTAATATCTTGAATGTCTTTGAATTAGATCAATGGCTGAATTCTAATCATGATAAGGAAAAAGAAAAATTGAGTGACGCGGATATTGTAGAAATTATACAAGATGAGTCTCAGATGAATATTAATGAGACTGATAAAGATATAGACCCATTGAATGAGAGAAGTGATGATGGCAAAGAAAGTACGGATAACAATCATCATCATAGTTATGAATTTGTTGAAGTTAAGTGTGATGAAAATGTGGAAGATCTTAATGAGGAAGATGCACTACTGTGTGTGGAATATTTACGCGAATATTGTGAAAAAAATAATTTTATGAAAAGCATCGCAGCCTTGGATATTATTAAAGGTGAAATTAGAAGGTGAGGTTGTTATAATCAAAATGACACTTCTCACTGATACCTTTCCGATTTCCTAAAGCATTCCAAGGGCCTCTTTAGACTTTGTCTTGTTCATGTAATGTTGAAGAAAAATATCATGAATAAATTCAATGAAGATTATACAATACGGAACTCATATATTTTTAGCAAATAAATGATTTTGAAAATTAGAAAATATTCACGTGTAATAAATTTAAGAAACTATAGGTGCAAATTTTGTAAATATTTTTTTTTATGATACTTTTAATGTTTACGAAAAAAAATAGAAATTGTCGGATATGTGTAAGATGCTGTTGCATTTTGATTCAATTAATTTACTTTATCCTTTTTTTTTTTTTAATTAGTTTCCGTCTTTAGGAGGTTCGGGTTAGCCATCAGAATATGCACTCTCTGGTTAAGGAAGGAGAAGTATGTTAATGAAGAAGGTAACCTATGGATTCGAATTTTGTTTTTCGAAATATTTCGAAAATTCTGGAACATGTCGAATATGGAAATATAACGGGATTTTTCTCCCTTGTAATTCTCAGTTCCGTAGTTTCGAATTTATAAGAGTTCTACTGTCTATTCTTCTTCCACTCCACCAAAATTTGACTATTCGATACCTACCTGCATAATCTTGTCCATATAATATCGTATGAATCATTATAATCCAAACCATTCCTATGAATCTTAGTCCATGTAACAATGCCATTCCACTGCCGCTCGACGAAGTGTCGAATAAATTTTTTGAATTTGTATAAACGGAGAAGCAGAGTAGAACTTTTCCAAATTTCCTCACGGCATTGTTCTTTCCCGATAAATTCGATAAAGTGCCATTTTCTACGTTACATTTCAGTCCTAAATAAATCAAAAGTTGATGGACATTAAAATGATTCGGATTAATTTTGACCATTTTTTTTTCTTTTAAGGAATGGTTTTCATACCAATTTGTCGAGAGTTATTGCTGTTAATGCTACTCAGCTTTTCGGCCTTGACTCTTTTTTGATGCACACATACATCGTAACAAGTGCCCATCAACATCATCAACAAAGTCAGAATGATGATGATCCTAGAACAAATGAATTCTCATGTATTTTCAAAAAAATTAATGGCACAAAAATATATTCATTCTGTTGGGCTTTCTTTCCTGATATTTTTCGAAAAACATCTCGGAAACCAAGCGGAATAGCGCAATTTTTACTAATACCTCTTTGTAGAGGAGTTCAAGAGCTACAAGAAAAAAAAATCAGAACAAAATTTCTCATTGTCGTTTAAGGATGATTGAGAGGTACAATCGGAAAATGTTAAATTTTCGTCTAAAATCGTAAATAACAATTTATACAAGATGAAATTTAATTTAAAAACAAGATGAAATTCTCGAAATTTAAATTCCTTAAGATTTGAAAGGATGTAAAAAATAATGAAATCAGATTTAAGAATTCCATCTTGCATAAATTGTTATTAGAAATTTAGACCAATATTCAACTTTTTTCCGATTGTACCTTTCAATCATCCTTAATTTTCAAGATATTCTCCGAAAAAAATGTTAATAGAATTGAGTAATTCCGTTTTTTTTGGTTCTCTCATCTTCCTTGAAGAATATCTCGGAAATTACGCGAGATAGCAAAAAAATTGTAGCTCTCAAAATTCTCTACAAGAAAGGATTCATGCAAAATCATATCCCATCTCGTTCAGTTGCCAAGATATTCTCAAAAAACAAAATGATAAAAGAAAATGTATTCATTCTGTTTTACCTTTTTGCTACTGAATCGATTCATCAAAATATTTGGACTGATACATACGCGACAGTGATCATCCGCCAATTCATCAGATACTGACGATCATCCTTAAGATCCTTTACGTAAACAAGTTTAAAATCCATGTCGTAGAGTTCTCCAATTAAAAGTGTTCTCTCATTGAATATGTCTTCTAAAATCATGCCCAATTCCTCTGTTTTACATGTAGCGGGTAAACATAGTCCCAAGACCATGGCGTGCTGCAATCAATTCCCATTGATTAATTAATTCGTTAGCCGGAATTCATCAAAAAAAAAGTAATTCAATGAGCGGGAAAGTTAAAACAGGAAGATTCAATTTTTTTCGTTCTTTTTGTTTCGAGAATATCTCATAAACTGAGTGCGATAGCGAATTTCGGTAGATAACTTTTTTGTAGCTCTCGAAATTATCTACAAAAATGAATCCAAGCAGAGAGACTCTTATCTCCAATAATTTCGGAGATATTTTCAAAAATCTATTTAACAAAAAAAATTAATAGTGTTAAAGTAAAAAGAATTGATCCATTTTTTCTCATCATTTTTTTTCAAATTTCAATTCTGTTTTAATTTCATTATCATAGCTTCCAAAATTTACTTCAAAAAAGGACTTATGTCCTATAGTTTCAAAGATACCGTGGCAGCCCCGATTCCTGCCAGTGTCCCAATAATTGAAAATTTTTGCAAATTTCTCAGCTATTCTCAAATGTACAATATATTGTTTCGTATTGAATTTCTGCGCTCGTTTAGGTCGACAAATATGTATTACTAGGGGAAGGTGGGGCAAAATGGACATCAGGGGTAACACGGACACATCTAAATTTTTAGGCAAATATTATGGAAAACTCTCGAAATTAATAGAAATATTGGCGGTAGATTGTTTTCGATGATTTTATTGGAAAGCCGAGGAAATTTTAGGCGGGAAACAAGTACCGGAATTAAGTTTTTTGAATTTTTAACGATTTTGACTTTTTTGAGCATTTCAGAGGGATAAAGCCTTCCTTTTTTTGAAAATTTTCAGTTTTTCGAGAATATCTTTGGTTCTATTTGTCGCAGCTTAAAAATTCCAAATGGAGGTGAAAGGTGAGATCATTTGCCATCAATTCATGGGGTTTTCAATTTAAAAATATCGATTTTCAAGGTATTTATAGTCATTTTTGTGAAACAGTTTAGTGAAACAGTTTTTGGCCTATCACTATCCGAAAAATTGATATTTTTGAATTAAAAACCCCATAAATCGATGGGAAATGAGCTCACCTTTCATTTGAGACCAACCCCGAATTGCTACGACCAATAGAACCAGAGATATTTGCAAAAAACTGAAAATTTTCAAAAAAGCAAAGGCTCACCCCCTCAAAAATGCCGAAAAAAATTGAATTTTCAAAAAAATCGAAGAAAAATATATCTGACACTGATTTTCCGGCTAAAATTTTCTCAGCTTCTCAATAGAATCATCGAAAAAAATCCATCTTTAACCGTTTCATTACAGTGTCCATTTTGCCCCAATCTCCCCTATAGTTAAATTCCATTCAATCAGCAAAGAGTTGTTGCCTTCGATTTATGCTATCAAAAATTCGTTCTAAAGTGTCAAAAACCGGGCCCAATACAATATTCTCGAAATAAAATAAAAGAAAAAATAGAATTTTCCTGTTGAGACATTTTACCACTGAATTAATGACTCATCTCTTAGTTGAAAAATTCAATTACCTCGTTCGGCAGTCTGTGGTGATACTGCAGCGTGCTGTTATGCAGAAATTGTGCAGCAAAATAATTTAACTGATAGGGTGCCAATTCTTCTTCAGGATTTCTGTAAAATGAATTGTTTTGGAGCCATTTCGGATGCAGAGCTAGAGGTTCAGAATTCAAGGTATCGAAACACTGACTCTTGCTGCCTATCCAATAATTATTGCCATAGATGAACCCGGGCTTTGGCTTTCCACTTGAATCCAGCACTGGGAATATTCATAAAAAATTTTATTTAATTTTTCTTGAAGAAATTTAGTAGTAAAAAGAGTAGTAAGATGAATTCAGTAGTAAAATGGCATCGAATATTTCCTTATGTTTTTTTTTTTTGAGAATATCTCATAAACTAAGTGATATAGTGAAATTTTTGTAGAAAATTTTAAGATCTGCATAGAAATTTCCTCATCTTGTTCAGTTTCCAAGATATTTTCAGAAAACAAATGATTAAAAAGTAGAATTTTTGCCTACTTTCTTTTACTACTAAATCAATATATAACTTTTTTAAATATCGGATTTATGAAAGTATTTTATCCTGATGAGTTTCAATTTTTTTTTAAATTCCATTTAGATTAATAATTTACAAAATTATCAAAAATTAATTTAATCACTAATTTTCAGTTTTGTAATATTTCGAAGATGATGAATCCTAAGAAAATGATTATTATCATTACTAATTATCATATTATTATTGTTATCAATTATTGTATTTTTGCTATTATTAATTGTTGTATCATGATTATCAATTATTTTGGAAATCCCGAAAAACCTCAAATATTGTAATATAACTGATTTCTAAAATTTTTTTCAATGTTCTATTGTAATTTTTTTTAATTGATTAGGAATATAATATAGACTCCAAAAGATATTATTACTGCACTTCCCATTTGGCTTTCCAATAAAATTAATATTTTTTTTTCTAATAATTAATTAATTTCTTCATCACTCGAATGTGGATTTTTTTAGTGCACGCAAAATGACTTCTAGCACTTTTTCTTCAGTGAGATCAGAAAACGTGCACAACGCTATAGATACATTTCTGAATAGAGGTTTTTTTTTTAATTTTTTAATTGAGCCCTTTTCTCTATCACAAAAAATACTGCATTTCACATGCATTTATCATTAACTCGTCAAAAATAATTGTCTTCGCCCAATGACATATTTCACCGGACGAATATCACTGAAGGGTAATTATAGAAAAGAAAATGTTTCCGGGCAAATTTGATACTCGATGCAGAATATGAAATAATTAAAAACTAGTTTCTTGTGTAACTCGTTAATTTTGCGAGACAGTAGTCGAATTTTCATTAAATTTTAACTTATTCACATTATTGTCAAATATCTATCAACCATTTTTCGTATTTAACGAATGAAAATAATTTTTATCATTAATTTGGTGCTTCAAACTGGAGAAAAAATAAAAATCTTCGCCAGTAAATGTCCTTATTATAGACACCCTATTTTATTCTTCACTCCATCAATTTTCCGATAAATAATAAGAGGAACAAATAGCTCTGTAATAATCTTTGTGATTTATCGAATTTTGATAAGTTTGATAATAGCTTGAAACATCAAATATTAACAGAAAAAATAATTTTATTTATTAAACTTTAGCAAAAGAGCTCGTGAGTTTAAAATTGACTGAATGAATTGACTTCATCATATTAATTAATAAAATTTGAATAGGGGAAGGTGGGGCAAGATGGACATGAGGGGTAAAATGGACACATCTAAATTTTTAGGCAAATATTATGGAAAACTCTCGAAATTAATAGAAATATTGACGATAGATTGTTTTCGATGATTTTATTGGAAAGCTGAGGAAATTTTAGGCGGGAAATAAGTACCGGAATTAAGTTTTTTGAACTTTTGACGATTTTGAATTTTTTGAGCATTTTAGAGGGGTAAAAGCCTTTCTTTTTTCGAAAATTTTGAGTTTTTCGAGAATATCTTCGGTTCTATTTGTCGCAGCTTAAAAATTCCAAATGGAGGTGAAAGGTGAGATCATTTGCCATCAATTCATGGGGTTTTCAATTTAAAAATATCGATTTTCAAGGTATTTATAGTCATTTTTGTGAAAAAGTTTGGTGAAACAGTTTTTGGCCTATAACTATCCGAAAAATTGATATTTTCGAATTAAAAACCCCATAAATCGATGGGAAATGAGCTCACCTTTCATTTGAGACGAACCCCGAATTGCTACGACCAATAGAACCAGAGATAGAACTAGAAACAGCAAAGGCTCACCCCTCTGAAAAAAGCCGAAAAAAATCAAATTTTCAAAAAAATCTAAAAAAATATATCTGACACTGGTTTTCCGGGTAAAATTGTCTCAGCTTTTCAATAGAATCATCGAAAAAAATCCATCTCTAACCGTTTCATTACAGTGTCCATTTTGCCCCACTCTCCCCTATATCGGCTAAAAATCAATGTATATTTTTTTAATTAGAATTAACTTTTTGAAATACGCACTTCTCAAACTCCAGGTCTTTCGACTGTCAACACCCTCCTTGAATCTCTCCAGGTCTCTCCGACATTCGCTCGATTTCTCCAAAATATGCGATTTTTTAGCAACAGCATAAGCGGGGAATACATGCTCCATGATATCCGTTGAGTTTCCCCCCAAAATTCCATCAATCCGCATCAGCAGAACCACAATGGTCGTCAAAACCACAGAAATTTTAATACTTGTTTGCATCTTCACAAATCCGAAACACATGATTACAAGATTATCTTCCAATTTAAAAAAAAAATCAATTCATCTGGATTACTGTAAATGACCACATTTCAAAAATTCACACATTTTTGCAAGAAACAAAGAAAAATCCAAAATCAGCTATCTCCCTTTTTTGAAAAGGAAACGTTAACTTTTTTCTATTAAAAAAAAAATTTGAAAAAATATATTTGTTTTTTTTTAATGAGGATGATTCTGAAGTTTTGAAAATAGATTGACAACTTTTGAAAAAATTGAGAAACAAGAAACTGGAGTGGTCGCTCCAACACTTGGTTACGAAGTGTCCAAGTGAGTTTGCAGAAACTCTTACCACTTGTATTTTCCTGCTGTGTTGTACATTAAAATATTTTTCTTCAATTGGTTGAATTTATTCCGCTCTCCACTACAATCTCTCAATTCGTGTTTAATCAAAAAATCCACCAATTGTTTGGGATCCCTTAAAAATCATGAGCCCACGAATTATCGATAATACGTGACTTTTTTTCGTCTGCCGCTTTAATTCTCCGCTTCCTGATTTAATCGGCAGAAGTTGAAGTGTAGTGTCTTAATGATATCTAAAAAAAAAAAAAAAATGGAATGAAACTTGATTTAATGAAGGAAAAAAAATTAAATTCAGAATTATATTCTCAAACCTTTTTTTTCTTTAAAATTTTTAATTTTTTGCCCGAATTTTCTGTTCTCTGAGAAATCACTATTTTTTGGAATTTGGAGATTTTCAAGATTCTTAACAAAATTTTACAGAATCAAAAAAAATCAAAATAATAGAGAGAAATTTCTGATTTCTCTAGAATTTTTTCAAAAGTTTCAGAATTTTCTTGCGCAAGAGAGCCATTAGATTTCAATATTTTATCATAATCCTATTTACAGAGGTAATAGTATGTAATTTTCTTCGTTGAACCTTATTGCGAGGAGAAGAGATCAAATGAATGAATAATAATAAATAAATAAAAAATATTGACAAACGTGAATGATAATTCACGTGCGGTCTTCCTGGTTAGAGTGTTTAATGAAAACGTATATTTTATCGCGAGTGATTGCGCAAATTACTGTTATTAATTTTTATTACTAATTAGGGATAGCAAAAACATTAAAAAAACCTCAATTATGAGATTTTTCCCCTCACTTTTTTTTTCTCTTAATTAGATTATTTTCTTCAATATGCAAAGGAAATGGAAATTAAATAATTGAGATTTTTTTTGTATTTTCATATCGAATCCCGGAGAAATCTAAGAGTTTTTCGAGAATTTCTTGGAAACTAAGCAGGATAGCGCAATTTTCGAGGAGATCTTTTCCGAAGCTCTTAAAATTCTCTATAAAGAATATACAAGTAAAATTGCCCTATCTCGCTTAGTTTCCGAACTATCGTCACAAAACTGATGAAAATAAAAGGTAAAACAAAATGAATATCAATAATACATTTTTGATATCTCATGTTACGATTCTCATCGTGAAAGCATAGTCGCGTAAGAGCAACTGGCTTTAATACATATTCTAAATGATTCGAGTTTAGAGAGATAACCGGACATTACGTCAGATTGAAAACGTCTCTCTCGTGCGGGGACCTGCGAGAGTTTAACAACCAAAGTCGCGTTCCAGAGAAAGTGTGATAAGTTTCCGCTTCCCGGTTTTTCCATGCATCAGCTCAATACTATGTCGTGATACTATTATGCTGATAGAATAGATTATTAGATTAGTGCTGAATGTGTCGATTGATTGGAACGAGAATCGTGTCGTTTTTAATGATGAACAAACTCCGAAAGAAAATCAACTCTCGATGAGTCGATTTTTAAAAAATACGATTTTTCAAGAATTGAGAAAATAGATTAATGAATAAATAGAATGCTAAAAACAATATCACTACAACTACCGATCAATCAATTCTAAATATTCGATTAATCGATGCAATATCTCGCATTGAGTTCGAAATATCACATATCATTCGATAGTTCCGTTCACTTAAACTGCCACATCTTGGACACAAAGTAAAATTTTTGAATTTTGAAAAACAATATAGAAAGTAGAAAGTACCAGCTTTAATTGGAGCTCTATTATGTATTTATATAAATGGTCTTTATCTTTGTGATTCTTTATGAACATAAAACTAGGAGAGAGTGGGGCAAAATGGACACTGTAATGAAACGGTTAGAGATGGATTTTTTTCGATGATTCTATTGAAAAACTGAGACAATTTTACCCGGAAAACCAGTGTCAGATATATTTTTTTTTAGATTTTTTCGAAAATTTGATTTTTTTCGGCATTTTTCAGAAGGGTGAGCCTTTGCTTTTTTGAAAATTTTCAGTTTTTTGCAAATATATCTGGTTCTATTGGTCGTAGCAATTCGTGGTTGGTCTCAAATGAAAGGTGAGCTCATTTCCCACCGATTTATGGGGGTTTTAATCCAAAAATATCAATATTTGGAATAGTTATAGGCCAAAAACTGTTCGACAAATCTGTGACACAAAAATGCTCATAAATACCTTGGAAATCAATATTTTTAAATTGAAAACCCCATAGATCGATGGCAAATGATCTCACTTTTCACCTCCCATCGGGATTTTTACGCTACGACAAATAGAACCGAAGATATTCTCGAAAAACTCAAAATTTTCAAAAAAAGGAAGGCTCTTACCCCTCTAAAATGCTCAAAAAATTCGAAATCGTCAAAAGTTCAAAAAACTTAATTCCGGTACTTGTTTCCCGCCTAAAATTCCCTCAGCTTTCCAATAAAATCATCGAAAACAATCTATCGTCAATATTTCTATTAATTTCGAGAGTTTTCCATAATATTTGCCTAAAAATTTAGATGTGTCCATTTTACCCCTTATGTCCATCTTGCCCCACCTTCCCCTATGTTTTTCTTTCTTCAGTTACAAATGTTTATATGCCTCAGTTATCGAGGTAATATTTTTGGATAAACGAATGTTTTTTTTTCTAATTTAGAAATTAAAAAAAGGGGTTTCGCCAAGGGATAACGAATGTTGCAACGCTGCCGCACACAAGGATAAATGAGGCTTCATTATTTCATTTTAGTCAATAATATGTGACTGAATATTCTCAAAGACTAATAGTTCTGTGAGTATACATTATTCTTAATAAAAGCTATTCAGGTTCCGCCACTTCAGCAAAAATGGCGCCTATCCAGGCCAATGGAAGGATTTGCGCGTCTTCTTCTTCTTCTTCTTCTTTATTGCGCTATGTCTGTCGTCACAGCTGGCCTTCAGCATTCATGCTATACAGCCAACTTCATAAGATTTTTGCGTCGAAGACCTCGTACTTGACAGGTTCTTCTATTCCGCAATGGTTACATGGTAAGATGTCGCCAAAAGTACACGTCAAGGTGTCCCTGAAATTGCACTTCAAGATGCTCCCAAAAACACTGCAAAAAAATTTCATTCAAAATTACTGTGCCTGAAGTTGGCTCGATAAAATCAAAACTCCACAATATTTATAAAATTCTGGTTGCTCAGCAGCATTTTCTTCAAATGTGCAACTTCTCGTCCCTAATGATAAGAGAAAGGTTTAAATAATTACACAATTCTGATTTTTCATCATTTGATTTTTTTAAAGATATTATTCATCAGATCGTGAATATTTTTTTTCTCTCACAATTAATTATATATATAATGATATATATATATATATAGATTTCTCATTTCACTTCAAATAATTTCGCTCGTTTATTTTTTATTTTTCATTAAAATTGTTCTTAAATTTAGATTTGTGTTCAACAGTATTCATATTTTTTTTCTTCTTTCAAATCTAATTCACACAATTTCGACGTCATGAGTTAAATTAAATAATTAAAAAAAAAGAGGAAGAAAAATTGTTTTTTTTTCAAAATGAAAATTCATAGTTCATATAATACAATCGAAGATACAGTAATAATTTTTTCGTTAATTATCGATACAATATTAGGAATATCACAACATTAATATCTATTTCACACGGATTCAAACAAAAAGAGAAAGGAAAAGGAAGAAATTTGTTTTTTTCCAGACAAACAAAAGGAACAACTTAATGTTTAATTTCGATAATGCGATTGGAATTTCAAAATTTGAAAATGATACAATACAATTTTATTTGGATTTTTCTGTCTTTGTAATAATTGAAAAAATCGTTTTCTCCTATTTTTTCCAACTATTGGTTCAGATACAAGTATATTTTCAATTTGTATTTCCCACTCTTTTCAATGGAATTATCAAAAATTTTGAAATTTCATTCCAAAAATTATAATAGGAAAAAGAAATAGAAATTTTACATTTTCAAACAAAAAAAAAGTAAAACAGAATAAACCGATTTTTGTGTGATTTTTGAAAAATATCTCGGAAACAAAACGAGATAGGACGATTATGGCCGAATTCCTTTTTGCAGCCCTTTCAAATCCTCCACACGAAAGCTTCTATCAATTTTTCTCTACCTCGCTTAGTTTATGAGATATTCTTAAAAAAAATTATCCAAAAATTGAAATATCCGGTTTTACATTTTTCCTCCGCAAATAATTTACATAATTGCCATCGAATATCAATATTTTTTTTCTCATGAAGTGCTATAAATACCATTTTTTTAGTCTTCAATAATATTTTATGGGCAATAAGCCTGGCGATTGTTATTGAAATAAACGAAATTACAATTATTCATTCATTTATAAAGAAAAAAAAAGAGAAAGAATTATTATATCACTTTTAATACCATTTAGCAGTCAGTCGTTCGATATAAAATAATACTCAAAACGAGCAAACAGTTTCCAAGTTATTTCTCCATTGATTGTTTCATTTTGTTTTTAATTAACGCCATTTTTAATAAAGAATCATGAAATGGGAAGTTTTTGGCGAGTTTCGTCCCAAGAAATAAATCGTCGTTGTAGAAGCAAAAAGGCATAAGCGCCATAATTTTTCATGTTTTTCGTCTTCAAGAACAAAAGGGCATAATGTTTTCTGTCCAATCGATTATTGTCTCCTTTTCGTATGTCGAAGTTATTAATATAAAAGGGACGTATCTCCCTCACATACGCCTGTTTGATTTTAAATATTCTTTAGATTTGCAATTCGTCGTATTTTCTACCTTTACGCCCTTTTGTTTAAAATTTTTTCCTTAATTTAGGATTTCTGGTATGATACGCTCTTTTGATTTTATTTTTCTGAAAATTTGAAGTATCCTGCACCGAATGTTCAATGACAAATAGGCGTATCTCCTGCACATACGCCTGCATAAACGAGAATTCTTGGAGATATGCTTTTTTGCTATTGTAGAATTTCGAAGTGAATTGAAAATAAAAAAAAATTAATAATAACGAAAGAATGTAAGGATGAATAGACTCAAATAGGGTTTCGAAGCCGTAATAAAAAAAAACGAAAGAGTGTAAGTGCCGGCGATACGCCCTTCTATCATTATCTATTGATAAAAGATATGGGACAGTTGGAGAAATGACTAATAACAAATGGGTGTATTAACTGGACACACGTCTTTTTGTTGTTATGAACTCTTATAGGGGAGAGTGGGGCAAAATGGACACTGTAATGAAGCGGTTAGAGATGGATTTCTTTTGATGATTCTATTGAAAAGCTGAGGAAATTTTAGCTGGAAAACGAGTGTCAGATGTATTTTTTTAGATTTTTTTGAAAATTCAATATTTTTTGGGATTTTTGAGGGGCAAAATCCTTTCCTTTTTTGAAAATTTTCAGTTTTTTGCAAATATCTCTGGTTCTACTGGTCGTAGCAATTCGGGGTTGGTCTCAAATGAAAGGTGAGCTCATTTCCCATCGAGTTATGGGGTTTTTAATTCAAAAATATCAATTTTTCGGATAGTTATAGGCCAAAAACTGTTTCACAAAACTGTTTCACAAAAATGCCCATAAATCCCTTAAAAATCGATATTTTTAAATTGAAAACACCATGAATCGATGGCAAATGATCTCACCTTTCACCTCCCATCGGAATTTTTACGCTACGACAAATAGAACCGAAGATATCCTCAAAAAACTGAAAATTTTCAACAAAAGGCAGTGTTTTACCCCTCAAAAATGCTCAAAAAAGTCAAAATCGACAAAAATTAAAAAAAATTAATTCCGGCACTCGTTTCCAGCCCAAAATTTCCTCAGCTTTCCAATGAAATCATCAAAAACAATCTACCACCAATATTTCTATCAATTTCAAGAATTTTCCATAATATTTGCCTAAAAATTTAGATGTGTCCATTTTACCCCTGCTGTCCATTTTGCCCCACCTTCCCCTAACATTCCGCAAATTTTCTAACATTACTAACAACAGAAGCGGGTATGTTTAGGAGATCGCTCCATTCATGCTAAACATTGGCCATCACGGCCTTTTATTACTGCAATTTTTAATTTGTAATTTTCGTTTATCAAGTTCTGAAAAAAATTCGAGATATATCTAGGACTTTTTCCGCCGTTTTGCTTCTAGAACGACGAGATGAAGTATCCTCGCATTAGCAGTTTATCTTTTTTTTTTTTCATTCATTCATTTTTCGATAATTCGATACATTAAATTCTTCAATGCAATCAATTCCCCGGTTTAATTATGGCATGAGAAAAGACAATGTAATTAATCAGATGTGGCACACCAAGCATGTGGAATAAAACACTCGTTTTTGAAAAAACAAATCTTGATACATTTATGTGGTGAAAATCTTTTAACCTGGAAAATCGTATGATAATGATTCTTTTTGAGATGAAGACGTCTCCAAAAAATATGAAGAAATTTGAGAATATGCTCAAGCATGTCTAAATTATTGGAGACTATTTTTAAAATTTGCTGTGAAGGCCTTCACTTCGAAAAAAAATTTCATTCATTCTTTTTTTCTCTCAAGTTAAATTCAATAGTTCATTTTTTCATTCGTTTTTGTGAGAATACCTCGGAAACTGAGCGAGATAGGGCGATATTACATGGATTCTTTTTTCGTAGATCTTGGAAATTTTCTACAAAAAAAGAATTGAACAGAAAGGGCGTATCTCTTTTATCTTCCGAGATATTTTCAAAAATTGAAATAATTTTTCAATTTATTTCCTCGGTCTTTTTCCAATGGAATTGGCAAAATTTTCAAATTTCATCAATTCTATGACCTGAATAATAATTTTTAAAAGCTAATTACTCTTTTTTCAATCGATCGAAATTTCTTAAGATTCACAATGTTTTCAAAATTTTATATTTTTTCATTCAATCTTTCCCATTTTCTTCAATTCGTATGGATTTAAATTATTGGTAATTTTTTCCGGTAATTTTGGGAGAAAGAACAGTATGTAACATTGGCCATTTAGCTACATAACAATTACTAGAACTACAATTTACAAATTCCTATGATACTGAAAATAACAGACATCTGACGATTTCTATTCATCTTCTTTTCATCACAAATAAATCATTTTTAAAAAAATGAATGAAAAAATATGCACATATAGAAAATTTAAATCTCTAAAGTGCAAAATTTTTTCATAATAAGTTAGTTGTTTAGAAAAATCCAAAAAATCGTCAGATGGGTGATAATTTCATTATTATAAATTCCTATTCCTATATTATACATGAACCGGGTGCACCAATACACATTCATACGTGATTAACTGTACAATACGCCCACAATAATGAGCATTTGATCGCTCGCATCAAATGAAAATAATTGAATAAATCAATTTTTTTTTATTAACAAAGTCAATTGATATCACAAATTGAATTTTGTTCTGGAAGATAAAATTATCGGAATTGTTTTTGTTATTGAATTCAATGATCGAAGAGAGGGGTCGCTTTATGAATAATCGATTTTTGATAGTTTCAATTATCTAATTAATTAATTGATGATTTAATTAATTTATGTGTTTAGTTGTGTTAAAAACTGAATACTGCATAGAAAATAACATCTCGCAAAGTATCATACTCGATCACAAATAATTGCAACAAGTAGACGGAATCAGAAATAAGGGTAAAATGGGCATTCCAATTGAGCGGTTCGAGACAGAGATTTTCCAATGATTCTATTGAAAATAGAAAATTGCAAGAGGAAAAAATGTGTCAAAATGAGTTTAGCTTTCATTGAAAAGCAATTCCAAGTCGCTGCGACCAATAAAACCAATGATATTCCCGAAAAACTGAAAGATTTTAAATAGTTTCTTCAGAAGAACACTATCTCCAATTTTTCGTTTGATTCCGAGTAATTTTCATACGATAAAATACTGAAACTAACTACGTGTCCGTTTGACCCCTTGTGTTCATTCTACCCCATCTTCTCATAATGTTCAAAAAAATTCTGCATTTTTGAAGAGAAACCAAAAATGAAAATAATAATTGTATTGGTGCATCCGCAGGAATCTTAATGATATTATTTTAACATTCATGAATTTAAATTCCATATTATTTTTACATCTACAGAATTTTATTTATAATCCTCTCTTTTTCACTAAAAGAAACGACAGTGGAACATTTTGTGCTTAGATTTTCACTGGAAAACGGAAGGAAATAATTACATTGTCATTCTTATTTTCATCTCCACTTATAAAAAAAGAAATCTTCAAAAATTTTCAAATTCTTCAGAATATCACCGAATTTTTAAAGGAAAAATCAATAATTTTCATTTCGAAACTTAGCAATTTTTCTCTTATTTCCCATGAAATTAGAAAAAATTCGAAAAATTTCTCACCAAAAATTTACAATAATTTTATTTTCACTCGATATTATCATTCCAGCATTATTTTACCTATATATATATAGTCTCAATAGTTAAATAAAAAAAAAGGTAATTGAATCAAAGAACTGATGAATTTATAGGGGAGAGGCGGGTAAAATGGACCACTTAAGCTATTTTACACTTAAAAGTGGGTCACATCATTGAAAATTCTTAATATTATCATAAATATGAGCAATCATTTTGATTTAAGTCGCTACCTTCGAAATTAAATTTATAAGGAAAAGGGATGGTAAAATGGACCACTGAATGAAAAATTGGCTCGACTAGTTCTGCGGTTTTTTTTTTAAATAACATTCCAAATTATTTCTCATTTGGAGTCACCATTTCAGTCAATAGTTGACAGCACAAGAACCAAAAATATTCACGTGAAATATTCACTTAGCTTAGTTTTCGAGATATTCAAAGACAAAACAAAAAATTTCTGAGAGTTATGCTTTAATTTTGTATGCCTTGGAAGTTTCTCGTTTCCTTTTAAGATCTACCTTTTTCTGGTAGCTGCCATTGGGGCTAATTAATAAAGAGACAAAGTGAGGAATTTCCAAGTATTCATTTTTTTCCAAGTGATTAGTTGAATAATTTTAATCAATTAGGAATAATCGATTTTTTTGGTTTTTCGTTTTCAAAGCATACCAAGAAAACTAAGCGTGAAATTGCCCCGATCTTTGTTTGTAGGGAATTCCAAGAGCTATAGCTCTTGTATACAAAAAAATATCCGTTTTTAATTTTTTTCTGAAGAAATTGAATAATTGAATTAGCTAGTTAAGAGGTAAAATCGTAAAAAACTATTTTTTTCTTCATTTTTAGAGAATATCTCGAAAAATAAGCGAGTTAGCGTGAATTCTCCTGAAGCTTTCTTTATAAAAATCTCAAGAGCTACAAAGAAGATCTCTTTGAAAATTTTTCTATTTCGCTCAGTTTATTCTTCAGAATATTCTAAAATAGCAAATAACCAGAAACGAGGGGATAATCACTTACAAAATCTAGTGTACATTCAGATAAAAATTTTCCTGAAATTTTGGAATTTTTGAAATCTTATAAAATCTGGAGAAAAGTCTCAATCACTCATAAACTGAAGAAATCCGAAGGAAATTTCATGAAATCTACGAAATTTAGCGGAGAGAAATTTCAGAAGTGATTAGTCTTCAATTAGATTACCTCCTCGATTAAAAACAAAATTCCCACAATCCATAAGTCTAAGATTCATGCTTCAATACTTTATGTCTCTGGATTTCCACGTTCTCTTTTTTTTTTCAAAAATTATTTCTTGATTGAATAATTTCATTTAATCAGAAAAACCGGATTTTTTTCATCTCTAGAGAATATTTCGGAAACTCAGATAACTAGACAACGCGATTTTGCTCTTATCTTTTTTTGTAGAGAATTTGAGGAACTATCAAAATTTTTCTATCTCGCTTATTTTCCAAAATATTCGAAAAAATAGAAACAAATCACCTAAAATTGAATCATATTTCGCCTCTTTACTACTGAATTCATTTTCCTCTGGAATTCAGGCTTTATCAAAATAGCAATAATAAAATTACATTTCCTTCATTTTGTGTTCGATTTATCTTCAATTATTCCATTCTGCCTCCATCTACCCTTATCCACAAAAAAAAACGTTGATAATTGAAAAAAAAAACGGTCCATTTTACCCTCAAAATTTTATAATTCAATTTTCAAAAAGGTCCATTTTACCCGCCTGGTCCATTTTACCCGTCCCTCCCCTATATTAATCGATTAAAATAATTGAGTTTCATATTTTACACATTTTATTAATTTTTGGAACTCTCGTTATCCTCGCAATGAAAATAGTCAAGCTGAGAAAGTCTTCGTCTCGTGTATGTGTGTGTGTGTGTGTGTGCGTCAATTCAGCACTGATAGAGAATTTATCTATTGATTTAATTGTTTTTCTCATTTTTTTTGTACCGGACGGAGAAATCGGAAAATAATCATTTATAATTTCTTGATTTCCCTGCACTAGAGTAAAAAATATTTTACTCGGTATTGAAAAAAAACCATTGTCTATTACAATTTGATGTTTTTTTAAAATAAATTTTTATTAAATTATTAAGAAGGTGTTGTTTATTCCTCCTACTACCGTGGTTCATATGCCTCGTACACAAGTTCTGGTACTAGTGCAAGTGAAAACGTCGTTGATGTTGATTGCCGTGAATATTGTCGTCGCGACGTTGTTATTTCGTGTTACCTATTGTTTTCTTCCATTACAACTTGCTTGAATACACCAGCTGGCATTTGGCTCTTCACTTCATGACTACCCAGAGCTGTTGTGCCATCTTTTGCAATGAATAGTTGTAATCCAGATGCTGAAAGTAAAAATTTGTCAAAAAACGAAAAATCAAGATTTTTTTTAAGTAAAACCATTATTTTGTTAACTTTTGTTTTTTTTTTGAAATGTCTCGGAAAGTGAAAAAGATGGGACGATTTTAGCCCAACCCTTCTTTGGAAACCAAAGACACAAAGAAAATTCTCCATGAAAATGAATTAAGGTAAAAAGGGCATATCTCGTTTGGTTTCCAAGATATTATTTTAAAAAATAATTCGATGAAAAAAAAATGAATTATCTTGTTTCTTTGAAATAAATAAATTAAAAAATACGTACTCTCAGCACTCTCCAAATCGGATTGCTCGAGATTAGTAGCTTTCAATAACTCATCAATAAGAGAATCTGGATTTGGTCGTGTCACTTCAACTCTGCACTGTATTGGATTACTACTAACATCTTCCGCTTTTTTCCGTCTCTCTAAAGCTGCCTTCGCTCGATCCAGTGAGCCAGTTTCACTCAGACCAGAGCCACCGGATGGATTTCTAATAAAATTAGGAAATACATTTTATCAGATGTTCTTAATTTCATTTGAGACATTTATTTCAAGTACACGAGAGAAAAAAATTTTCTAAAATTTTTTGGGTCAGTCTTCATCAATTATTGAATGCATTTGTTCAATTATTGATGGGTCTCACTAATTTACCTGAAACTTTTTTGATTTTATGCGAATGAGTCGAATTAACAATCTGTAGTGAAATAGTCTCTTAAAATATTTTTAATTTCTTCCTGAACACTCCAAAATGTTAGAGTTCCCAAGGATTTATCAAGATACCTCTTTGGAAGGAAATCAAATTATTTGCAAAAGAACTTTTTCATTTTCTCCTAAATCGACCCATTTGAAAGATACCAACCACTTCACCACAGAAATGATAAAATTAAAGAAAATTCAGTTCTCTTGAAACTTTTTCCTTCCTCTCGTCCATGGAATTAGTGATAAAAAATAAAACAAGCTTTCAAGCAAAAGCTTTCAAATATCAATCTGAATATTGCACAATA
Organism: Aleiodes alternator; assembly: GCA_963921955.1. Taxonomy (NCBI): domain Eukaryota; kingdom Metazoa; phylum Arthropoda; class Insecta; order Hymenoptera; family Braconidae; genus Aleiodes; species Aleiodes alternator. Next base: position 12,686,426 of record OY998103.1, read on the forward strand.
AAAAAAAAATGATTAAAATTAAATACAGACAGGGGGAGTGAAAAATGTATGATAATGCGACTATTAAAGGAAGAAAAAAAAAAGAAAGAAAAACAGAAAAATACAGAAGCATGAACTGACGGTGGAGTAATGCTGTTACAGTGTGGTACTGACGAGGTTGTTATCTCCATAACTGCCAACGTTGCTGACTCCTCGGAGTCTGGGCTTGTTGTAACAGTTGCCAGCTTGACACTTGTACCATCCAATAATTTACGATGACCACAGCCGATACCCCTGCAATGCCACATCCAAAAAAGCCATTCCAAAGAAACTATTTGTCATTAGTAGCTCCGCAGTACTATCCCATTAATTCAGCAATGAAGCGACAAAATGGCTTAATTAATATTTGGAGATGATGAAGAAGATAAAACAGGATAAATCGATATTTTTTTTCGTTATTTTTTTGGGAATATCTCGGAAATCCTTCATTTTTTTTTGTAGAGAATTCTTCAAGAGCTACAACACAAGTTTCAGGTAAAATTGCTCTATCTCGTTTAGTTTTCGAGATATTCGTAAAAAATGATGAAAAAAATTATTCTGTTTCATTTTTTTTTACTGACAATTGAAATATTGAAGAAATTTGAATTTTCTGTTTGATTTTTTCGATGGATGAGCCTGAAATGGGTTCAGAAGCTTGGAAATAAATCATTTTGTAATGAAAATTGAACAAACTGAATAATTCAATCCCAATAATGCATATTCTATGTACTTTTTAATTATAATTTCAAACGTCTAATAAAAAAAAAAATCTCAAACGTCTCTTATTTTACCACTCCACTGCTGAATTCTAGTTTAATTCCAATTTTAGCATTATATCATTAAACATTTCATTGGAAAAAATGGAAAATTTTCACATTAAGGAAAGGACAGTCAACAAGGATCCCGTAGTCCACAAGCATATGAAAATTGTGAAATCATGGAAATTAAAGTTGTCAATGAGAAGTGAAATTGTGAAGGAACACTGAAATTTTTATTGTTCCGTGGATTCCTCGAAAAATGTTGAGCTTGGGGGAATTTATAAAGAAGCTTATTTGTATAGAATTTAGAGATTCCCAAAAAATATCGTTGATCTAAGACTGGTCACTTAACGCACCCCTCTGACTTTGGCCCCGTCATGAAGGATTAGCCACTGTATTATTTTGGCTGCGACGTTGCCGAATTTCCTCTACACTGCCCAATTGTGTTCAACGAGTTTTCGGCAACGTCGCCCACTGAACAATTTCATTTAGCATTGGAAAAATTTCGCCAACTCCTAGAATTCTTTTTCTTTCTCCATCAAATTTACAGAATATGCCATTCAAAGAATATAATAGTTTTTTAAATATTTCGATGGACGAATTCAATTTTTCAAATTATTACGTTCAGCCAAATGATTATGGAAGAATTAAAACGGCGGTACCCGACAAATCCCTCATAGGTCTACTCGACAAATCCCTTTAGGCCCTATTCTAGGGTTAAGTACATTTTTATAGAGGGCTAGCGCCGTCATCAATGATTAAAGCCAAATTAATTTAGTAGTGAAGAGGTAAAAAAGTATATTTTTTTGTCCTTTTTTTTTAAATATCACGGAGACTAAGCGACATAAATCAATTTTGTCCGAATCGTTTTTGGCAGCTCTTGGGATTCTCTATAGAAAAAGATTAGGACGAAATCGCTCTATCTGACTGAGAGTCAGCAATATTATCGAGATATTCTCAAAAAAATCCTCAAAATTGGATTATCTTACTGTTCCTCTTCACAACTAAAGTCAATGAAATTGATTACATCCACTCCCCCAGTCCCAAGAAATTCCGAAAATGCATAAAGCGTTCCCCAAATCTCCCCCTCATTTCCCAAAATCAAACCAAAGAAACGTGAGCACAGGATGTGGAAAGAAAAAAATTAAAAAAAATGGACCCAAATAAAAATGATACTGAAAATAGCAGAAATTTGACAATTTTTACTCTTTTTTTTTCTTAACAAATAAATTATTAACAAAAAAAATGTGCACACGTAGAAAATTTAAAAGACTGTGCGTGCAAAATTTTTTAAATATTATTTTTGCGAGGGGATAATCATTCTTAAAAGTTGTATACACTAAACTTTGAACTATGAAAATTCAATGATAGTCGAATTCTCAGTGGATCTTCATGAAGATTCATTAAATTTTTCGGAATCTGCGAAAATTAAATAGATTTCTAAATATTTAATAGACTTCTATGAGAATTCAAGAGATTTACGGAAATAGTGAGACATTTCAAGATTTCGTGGCAGAAACAAAGATGTATAGGAATCAGATAATGAAAAGTTGATTGAAATGCTCATAGGTTTTTTTTTTCTCAACTTTCCTCTATTCCTAATTTTCCACTTTCCAACCTAGAATATAAGTAAAAGCCCATGGGCTATACTACTGTGTAGATAAATGTCTAACTGTAACTATAAATAATATTCGTTATCCACTCTTTATATCATATCGTTGTTCTAGAATAGAAGGGCGTGAATAGTACACGTTTCCTATCTTGTCGCGCCCTTTCAACCTTTTTAACCACGATATGTTAATGAAATCGCTTGAACTTGATTAGAATCATGTTCAACAAAATCATATTTATACCCATTGGAATATTCATGATAGCTTAGAAAAAGAAGATAAAGTAATAGATCATTTGGATCTGCTATTTGGATTTCCTTAAACCTCGAATGTGCCGCGAAAAAGTAGCTCTGATCATTCTTGCCTACAGATGTTTCATATTTAGAATATCTCACGCAACTCGTCAACCAATGAAATTTAGGCGTTACGAGATTTCGATATATTCGATATCGATTTTCGAAGTTCAATAATATTTTGTAGCTTATTTACATAAAAAAACGGATTCGAATAAATCCAGAATTTCAGGAATCACTCGAAGAATTCTAAAATCTCGTAAAATTTCAGATTTGATTATACACTAGATTATCCCTTCGTTTTTCTTGTAATAAATTTATTTGCTTAAAAAAATGCAAAAAATTGTCAGATATGTGTGTGTATGTGCTAATTTCATTATCATAAATAAAATTTGAATTGGTGTAAAATAAAAACCTACCTGAGGGGTTGAGCTGCCGTTGTGGATTGAAGCGAGGATGAGCGAGGAGTATCGGGCCTATGTAAAGGATCAGGTGAGGAAACTGCTCTTGCTTGATCAGCCAATTTTAATATTGGGCTTATTTTTCCCTTTTCAACGCAATCATAAGTCTTGGATATATTTCTCCAACTCAATTGTCCAATACGCGGTTTCATTTGATTATTATCATGATTTAATTTTTTTTCATTATCCAGTAATCTTCTCGGTGCTCTCGATAAATCTTTTCCACATGGTACTTTAAATTTAACAGCATCATTATTATTATTCAATGTACCATTTAATAATTTTTTATTATTATCAATTGATTTATCATGAATACGTGAAGTTACTGGGGTTTGTGGTTTCGGTGAGCAATTACTTGATTCATATGAATTTGGAAAAGTTGGTGGTGTTAAATAGGTACTATCATTTCCAGACTCATTTCCTGTGTAACAATGATTTTGGGATAATGTAGGAAGGCGTGGAGCCCATACCGGCCAGGAGGGTGACCTATAAAGATCACAACACATCGTTTTTTCACGGTCTTTTTTCATGCAATAAATAACTTTATTCTAAAGAATTAAAACAAAAATTTTATTTATTTAATTCAATTGTGAAGAGGTGAAATTGGAAATTTTTCTTCAGGAAATATGAATGTCACAAAAAGGATTCAGGTGAAATTGGACTATCTCGCTTGGTTCTCGAGATATTTGATTTGGGATGAGGCAATTTACTTGTTGTTCTTTGAGAATATATAGGAAAGTAAGCGAGACAGGTCGATTTCACCTTAATACGTTTCTAGAGAGAATTTCAAGAACTATCAAAAAGAACTCTGGTCAAAGAACGCTATCTAGCTTCTTTCCGCGATATTATAAAAGGATGGATGACAAGAAACATTAAGGAAAATAGGACGAGTCGATTTCTTGATTATTATGAGAATATCTTGGAAAGTAAGCGAGACGGGGCGATTTTGGTCGAATCCTTTTTTGTAGAAAATTGCAACGGCTGCAAAGAAGGTTTCGGATGCAATCACCCTTTCTCGCTTAGTTTCCAAGCTATCCTGCAAAAAAGTGCCGGAGGAATCAATTTATTATATTGCAACTCTTCATTACTGAATTAATTGAATAATTGATCTTTGTTTTGATTTATATTTCGGGAACTAAACGAGATACAGCGTTTTTCATAGATATCTTTTTCTGCAGATTTCATTCCGCTACACGAAAAAAGTATTCATGAAAATTTTCTGTATTTCGCTTAGTTTTCGAAACATTTAGCAAAATAAAGTTCAGGGGCAAAATGGTGGAGAAAAGTCTGAAAATCACGTGTTGTTTATTTCACAGATATCTCGAAAACTGTTGAACTTAGATGAATTAAAAAATTCAATCCTTTTGTAGCTTCGAAACTGAGTGAAATGAGCGATTTCGACTCTAACCGTCTTTGCAGTGTTTGAAATTTTCTACGAACAAAGAGTAAGAGGGCGAAATTGCTTCATATCGCTTAGTTACCGAATTTGATCCTGTTTTCACCCTTCACACCCACAATTTTCGACTCTTCTACCATTTTACCAGTGACTTTTATCCCTTCACTACTAAATTATACTTTTAAACATATATCTACGCACATAAGAACAACATAATAGAGGAAAAAATTATGATAAAAATAATATTCAAGTGGACGTAAAAAAAAAGGATTTACTTTCTGTCTGAAGCACAATTTTTTCGATCATTTTCCAATTAAATTAGTCAATTTATGATATTTCGATATTTTGTTAATATGAATATTAGTATTATTTTTATATTAATAGTTTGTGGAAGTGGCGTACCTTATGTGACCACTGTCACCACTGCTACTTTGTCTACTGTGTTGACTGTGGGAATTCAATGAGCCGTATCCTGAACCTTTACTCAGTTGACTCGTATTGCTACTATTCCTTGAATGCCCTGATTCTGGTTGGGTTTCGGTTAATGCTTCAACTGGTACTGCTGATGGCACTACCTCGTTTATTGCCATTGGCTCGTACAATTCTGTACCGCTTAATAATTCTGAAATAATTAATTTTTTATTATTATTTTTTAAATTATTCATTCATGTTAATCCAGAGGCTGTTTGAGTTTTTTTCTTGAGAATATCTTTGAAACTAAGCGAGATAGGTCAACTGTATGGTTGTTTTTTAAACAATTTCGTTATTCCTGTCAGAATTGAAGCGTTTCATCCGTATTGGAAAGAGAGCGAGTCCGATAAGCGGCCCCTTTTCTAGAAAAAAATCAGACCTACCAAAGAGGTTTTCATAATAATGTCTTTATTTCCATCTCCTGTAAATTTAAAGAGAATTTCAATCAAATCATCGCCTCAGGAAGAAAGCGAGGTAAGGGCGATGCTCATACATAGCACTTACGCCTTCCTGTGTCTAACGCGACGAAATGTCGACAGAAGTCTTCTTACAGATTTTTTATTATAAAAATATTTCATTTCAGCAACTGAAAAGTTTACGGTCCAGCGAATAGAGTGAGTGATAGTTTTCTGATGGAAACTAGAAGAAGAAATGAAGGAACAAACTATTCGCTGGCTACGAAGCAGGAAATTGAACGCATAAAAAACTAACATAAAGGGAACAGTCACATAAAATGAATAGCATGGAATAAAAGACGAGCTGAAGCGGTCGAGGCTGTAGAAAAGAGGCGAGAATATAAATAAATATAAAATCATGGATTTCCACACTGAGAAATGAAGAATTTTTGACTTATCAACTTAAGGGAGTATCCCTATGAACTCGAGTACACACAAACTCTTATTTTTCCATGCCGTATTAAAGATCATATTCGTTAATATTTCTCTGCATTTTTTCATAATTTTTGTCCGTTTGGTTTATGAGATATGAATTATGAAATTTACTAGAAATAGCACTGGTAGGGGTAGAACGCCCGAAAGTGGACAGAAATAATGAAATGACCGGGAAACCAAAGAGTTGAGCTATTATTTGACAACTATCAACGAAATATTTTTAAAATATTAAAAATGCCCAATTTTGCCCAAATAATTTTTCTAGCACTTGAAATTCTCTGCAAAAGAGGGGTAGAGTAAATCGCCACAACTAGCTCAATTTCCCCGATTTTTTCAAGAAATTGTGAAACTTGAATCGCCCCCTTCATTCTGAACTTTGGCATTTTTGACGCATATGCCATTTTCACTCTAAGTCGAGGATTAAAACAAACCTGAAGAGAATAACGCCGGTCTCTTTTTTGGAAGACTACCGAACCCACTGCTCGCACTAGCTATTGAACCAGCTAGTGATCCACTCGAGACGTAATCCTCACGATTTGCACCTCTGTCTAAGCCAATAACTTCGTCTGTCGTAACACCAGGACCACCTGGAACACCTGGCACCGCCAACTGTGTTTGCTTCAATGATGGTGATGGTCTGAAAATAAGAAGAAGAGAAGATTCATCATTAAAACTTTCGCTCTTTCATCATTAAAATTATAGGATATTTAGTAATAATAATCCTAACAATTAAGGTAGCATACCAGCAAATTCAAGTATACAGTTATCGTGTTATTTTGTTTCTCATGCGATATAAAAGTTGATATTATTTAAATATTTTTCAGGAATTTTGCCTGTGTAGTTAATGAGATATGAATTATCAAACTTACTGAAAATAGCGCTGATGGGGATAAAACGCGCTGAATTATATAGAAATAAGGGAATCCTTTTCTGGAAAATATCTAGCGAGATTATATCGAAGTTCGAAATTCTGTCATGCTTACATTTTATTGGTTGATCGGAACCACGAGTTGCGCGGGATTATTTGAAATATCTCTTTGGGCCGGTCTGATCCGAGTTAACTGTCGGTGAGCTCATCGAAATTAAAGAAAATTTTGCATCATCATTTTTCAAAACTAAAAAGTTTTGACATGACAACATACATGAAAATTGGTTACGTTGAAGTCACGAAATGCAAGGTGCGCGCGTCATGATCTAGCTACTAGAGAACCACAGTGTCGGTCCATTATTCAAAAATTATTGGCGAAGGGAGCAGCATTTTTTAACTAAATAATAGAGGAGAAAAATATTTGATTCTCCGTATAAATATTGGGAAATTATCATTAGAAATAGTGATGGGCGATCTCAGAAGAATTGATTCGAAGAATCGATCGTTTGAAAAAGCAATTCTTTAAGAATCGTTTTTTGTCATCAAGAAAAATCGAAGTGAGAAAATCTATTCGAAATCGCCCATCACCAATTGGAAGGTAATCGTAACTATTTGTCTTTCAGACAAATGAAGAAAAAAAAATGAAAAATATGGACAGGCAGAAAATTTAAAAAACTATGAGTGCGAATTCTTTAACTATTCTTGCAAATAATGATTTAATGATTATGAAACATGCGAAAAATTGTCTCATGTATGCTAATTCCATTATCCTCTATAAAAAGGAACAAGAACGAAAACAATCGATATATCGAAAGTTGTCACGATTAAAGTGAAGTTCTCATTCCTCATTGGTCAATTAAATTGTGAGTAGTATAGTACGCGTGATATACTATACCAAAGATACCTAACGGGCGCGCTGGGATATGGAATAAGGAAATTTTTTTTCCAGTTTTCCGCGATGATCTCGGTGAATAAGCGAGATAGAGCGAAATAGGCACTAATTTGAGATCAGGAAAGAAGTGTTTTCAGTTTTTCGCGATTATCTCGGTAAATAAGCGAGATAGAGCGAAATGGACGTTAATATGGGATCAGTAAAAATGGCAATGTCTGCTCTATCGAATTCGCTGAACCATTCGCGATACTGTTGTGGAATTTTGCAGGCTACTTCCTGACGACCTAGGCAGTGTCACTGTGAAATTTCATCAGAAAATACGCAACAGAAAAAAAGTTATGAAGATTTGAGAATCGGGATTTTCATGATGGCTGATTTCCTTCGAATATTCCTTTATCCTCATTTTTCACCCATTTCCCGAGGGAATACGGGGATTTCCTTGAAATTTCGCAAAGAATTGAGTGAAACGCACGATGATGGGGGATCCTGAAGGGCCAAAAGCCGCAACGATTCGGGATATCCAGTGTTTGCGGAATTTTCAAGCCAAACCCAGAGGCAATGGCCTTTGGTCTATGAAAATGACCATTTCCGCTCTATCGACTCTTCAGAATCGTTTGCGATATTGTTATGAAATTTTGCAGGCTACTTCCTGACGACATAGGCAGTGTCACTGTGAAATTTCATCAGAAAATACGCAACAGAAAAAAAGTTATGAAGATTTGAAAATCGGGATTTTCATGATGGCTGATTTCCTTCGAATATTCCTTTATCCTCATTTTTCACCCATTTCCCGAGGGAATACGGGGATTTCCTTGAAATTTCGCAAAGAATTGAGTGAAACGCACGATGATGGGGGATCCTGAAGGGCCAAAAGCCGCAACGATTCGAGATATCCAGTATCCGCGGAATTTTTTCAGTTTTTCTCGATTATCTCGATAAATAAGCAAGATAGAGCGAAATAGACGTTAATATGGAGTCAGGAAAAAAAAATTCCAGTTTTTCGCAATTATCTCGGTAAATAAGCGGAATAGAGCGAAATGGACGTTAATATGGGATCAGTAAAAATGGCAATGTCTGCTCTATCGAATTCGCTGAACCATTCGCGATACTGTTGTGGAATTTTGCAGGCTACTTCCTGACGACCTAGGCAGTGTCACTGTAAAATTTCATCAGGAAATACGCCACAGAAAAAAAGTTATGAAGATTTGAGAATCGGGATTTTCATGATGGCTGATTTCCTTCGAATATTCCTTTATCCTCATTTTTCACCCATTTCCCGTGGGAATACGGGGTTTTCCTTGAAATTTCGCAAAGAATTGAGTGAAACGCACGATGTTGGGGGATCCTGAAGAGCCAAAAGCCGCAACGATTCGGGATATTCAGTGTTTGCGGAATTTTCAAGCCAAACCCAGAGGCAATGGCCTTTGGTCTATGAAAATGACCATTTCCGCTCTATCGAATCTTCAGAATCGTTTGCGATATTGTCATGAAATTTTGCAGGCTACTTCCTGACGACATAGGCAGTGTCACTGTGAAATTTCATCAGAAAATACGCAACAGAAAAAAAGTTATGAAGATTTGAAAATCGGGATTTTCATGATGGCTGATTTCCTTCGAATATTCCTTTATCCTCATTTTTCACCCATTTCCCGAGGGAATACGGGGATTTCCTTGAAATTTCGCAAAGAATTGAGTGAAACGCACGATGATGGGGGATCCTGAAGGGCCAAAAGCCGCAACGATTCGAGATATCCAGTATCCGCGGAATTTTTTCAGTTTTTCTCGATTATCTCGATAAATAAGCGAGATAGAGCGAAATAGACGTTAATATGGAGTCAGGAAAAAAAAATTTCAGTTTTTCGCGATTATCTCGGTAAATAAGCGAGATAGAGCGAAATAGGCACTAATTTCGGATCAGGAAAGGAGTATTTTCAGTTTTTCGCAATTATCTCGGTAAATAAGCGGAATAGAGCGAAATGGACGTTAATATGGGATCAGTAAAAATGGCAATGTCTGCTCTATCGAATTCGCTGAACCATTCGCGATACTGTTGTGGAATTTTGCAGGCTACTTCCTGACGACCTAGGCAGTGTCACTGTGAAATTTCATCAGAAAATACGCAACAGAAAAAAAGTTATGAAGATTTGAGAATCGGGATTTTCATGATGGCTGATTTCCTTCGAATATTCCTTTATCCTCATTTTTCACCCATTTCCCGAGGGAATACGGGGTTTTCCTTGAAATTTCGCAAAGAATTGAGTGAAACGCACGATGATGGGGGATCCTGAAGGGCCAAAAGCCGCAACGATTCGGGATATTCAGTGTTTGCGGAATTTTCAAGCCAAACCCAGAGGCAATGGCCTCTGGTCTATGAAAATGACCATTTCCGCTCTATCGAATCTTCAGAATCGTTTGCGATATTGTCATGAAATTTTGCAGGCTACTTCCTGACGACATAGACAGTGTCACTGTGAAATTTCATCAGAAAATACGCAACAGAAAAAAAGTTATGAAGATTTGAAAATCGGGATTTTCATGATGGCTGATTTCCTTCGAATATTCCTTTATCCTCATTTTTCACCCATTTCCCGAGGGAATACGGGGATTTCCTTGAAATTTCGCAAAGAATTGAGTGAAACGCACGATGATGGGGGATCCTGAAGGGCCAAAAGCCGCAACGATTCGAGATATCCAGTATCCGCGGAATTTTTTCAGTTTTTCTCGATTATCTCGATAAATAAGCGAGATAGAGCGAAATAGACGTTAATATGGAGTCAGGAAAAAAAAATTTCAGTTTTTCGCGATTATCTCGGTAAATAAGCGAGATAGAGCGAAATAGGCACTAATTTCGGATCAGGAAAGGAGTATTTTCAGTTTTTCGCAATTATCTCGGTAAATAAGCGGAATAGAGCGAAATGGACGTTAATATGGGATCAGTAAAAATGGCAATGTCTGCTCTATCGAATTCGCTGAACCATTCGCGATACTGTTGTGGAATTTTGCAGGCTACTTCCTGACGACCTAGGCAGTGTCACTGTGAAATTTCATCAGAAAATACGCAACAGAAAAAAAGTTATGAAGATTTGAGAATCGGGATTTTCATGATGGCTGATTTCCTTCGAATATTCCTTTATCCTCATTTTTCACCCATTTCCCGAGGGAATACGGGGTTTTCCTTGAAATTTCGCAAAGAATTGAGTGAAACGCACGATGATGGGGGATCCTGAAGGGCCAAAAGCCGCAACGATTCGGGATATTCAGTGTTTGCGGAATTTTCAAGCCAAACCCAGAGGCAATGGCCTCTGGTCTATGAAAATGACCATTTCCGCTCTATCGAATCTTCAGAATCGTTTGCGATATTGTCATGAAATTTTGCAGGCTACTTCCTGACGACATAGACAGGGCCACTGTGAAATTTCATCAGAAAATACGCAACAGAAAAAAAGTTATGAAGATTTGAAAATCGGGATTTTCATGATGGCTGATTTCCTTCGAATATTCCTTTATCCTCATTTTTCACCCATTTCCCGAGGGAATACGGGGATTTCCTTGAAATTTCGCAAAGAATTGAGTGAAACGCACGATGATGGGGGATCCTGAAGGGCCAAAAGCCGCAACGATTCGAGATATCCAGTATCCGCGGAATTTTTTCAGTTTTTCTCGATTATCTCGATAAATAAGCAAGATAGAGCGAAATAGACGTTAATATGGAGTCAGGAAAAAAAAATTCCAGTTTTTCGCAATTATCTCGGTAAATAAGCGGAATAGAGCGAAATGGACGTTAATATGGGATCAGTAAAAATGGCAATGTCTGCTCTATCGAATTCGCTGAACCATTCGCGATACTGTTGTGGAATTTTGCAGGCTACTTCCTGACGACCTAGGCAGTGTCACTGTAAAATTTCATCAGGAAATACGCCACAGAAAAAAAGTTATGAAGATTTGAGAATCGGGATTTTCATGATGGCTGATTTCCTTCGAATATTCCTTTATCCTCATTTTTCACCCATTTCCCGTGGGAATACGGGGTTTTCCTTGAAATTTCGCAAAGAATTGAGTGAAACGCACGATGATGGGGGATCCTGAAGGGCCAAAAGCCGCAAAGATTCGGGATATTCAGTGTTTGCGGAATTTTCAAGCCAAACCCAGAGGCAATGGCCTCTGGTCTATGAAAATGACCATTTCCGCTCTATCGAATCTTCAGAATCGTTTGCGATATTGTCATGAAATTTTGCAGGCTACTTCCTGACGACATAGGCAGTGTCACTGTGAAATTTCATCAGAAAATACGCAACAGAAAAAAAGTTATGAAGATTTGAAAATCGGGATTTTCATGATGGCTGATTTCCTTCGAATATTCCTTTATCCTCATTTTTCACCCATTTCCCGTGGGAATACGGGGTTTTCCTTGAAATTTCGCAAAGAATTGAGTGAAACGCACGATGATGGGGGATCCTGAAGGGCCAAAAGCCGCAAAGATTCGGGATATTCAGTGTTTGCGGAATTTTCAAGCCAAACCCAGAGGCAATGGCCTCTGGTCTATGAAAATGACCATTTCCGCTCTATCGAATCTTCAGAATCGTTTGCGATATTGTCATGAAATTTTGCAGGCTACTTCCTGACGACATAGGCAGTGTCACTGTGAAATTTCATCAGAAAATACGCAACAGAAAAAAAGTTATGAAGATTTGAAAATCGGGATTTTCATGATGGCTGATTTCCTTCGAATATTCCTTTATCCTCATTTTTCACCCATTTCCCGAGGGAATACGGGGTTTTCCTTGAAATTTCGCAAAGAATTGAGTGAAACGCACGATGATGGGGGATCCTGAAGAGCCAAAAGCCGCAACGATTCGGGATATTCAGTGTTTGCGGAATTTTCAAGCCAAACCCAGAGGCAATGGCCTCTGGTCTATGAAAATGACCATTTCCGCTCTATCGAATCTTCAGAATCGTTTGCGATATTGTCATGAAATTTTGCAGGCTACTTCCTGACGACATAGGCAGTGTCACTGTGAAATTTCATCAGAAAATACGCAACAGAAAAAAAGTTATGAAGATTTGAAAATCGGGATTTTCATGATGGCTGATTTCCTTCGAATATTCCTTTATCCTCATTTTTCACCCATTTCCCGAGGGAATACGGGGATTTCCTTGAAATTTCGCAAAGAATTGAGTGAAACGCACGATGATGGGGGATCCTGAAGGGCCAAAAGCCGCAACGATTCGGGATATCCAGTATCCCCGGAATTTTTTCAGTTTTTCTCGATTATCTTGATAAATAAGCGAGATAGAGCGAAATAGACATTAAAATGGAGTCAGGAAGAAAAAAATTCCAGCTTTTCGCGATTATCTCGGTAAATAAGCGAGATAGAGCGAAATAGGCACTAATTTGGGATCAGGAAAGAAGTATTTTCAGTTTTCCGCGATTATCTCGGTAAATAAGCGAGATAGAGCGAAATAGACAATAATATGGAATCAGGAAATTTTATTTTCAGTTTATCGGTATTGTCTCGGTAAATAAGCGAGATAGAGCGACATAGACATTAATATGGAATCAGAAAAAAAAAATTTCAGTTTCTCGCGATTATCCTCTATAAAAAGGAACAAGAACGCAAACAATCGATGTATCGAAAGTTGTCACGATTAAAGTGAAGTCCTCTTCCTCATTGGTCAGTTAAATTGTCAGTAGTATAGTACGCGTAATATACTATACTGGAGATAGCTAACGGGCGCGCTGTAGCGCGCCATCGGTCTCGTTATCTTTCAAATGACTTAAGGGTGTATAAGCGTGGTAGAAATTTTCGAATGTTTTTGACTCAAATGAAATAGATATCGAAAAGTTGATACGAGTTTTTAATTTGGAGCTGTGAGGGGTAAGCGCATGAAAGGTGATACATAAAAGGTCATGTTAGATAGGAAATTTTTGCCAATTAATTACTCAGAATCTGTAGGATAAATTTTCCTTGAAACTTTGCATCAAATCCTGAAATTGGTCCAGGAATATCTGCGAATTTTTTCATGATTAATTTTTCTATTCGCATGGAAAATGACTTCTGTTAGCAATTCCGAACCATATCCAAAAAAATAGATTAAAAGTTGAATTTGTTATTCTTGCCAAATGAGTAGACTTCGAGTGGAGGAGATTGGATTCATTAGGAGCTCAGGAGTTATTGCGTTGGAGCTTGCTAGAAAATTATAGAATAAATTGTGGGGAACACTTACACTTTGAAAAGTATGTCACCAGAGAGCATATTCATCTTTATTGCTACTCTCAACATTGAATTGTCCTGTCTATGTCTTGCATCGTAGCCCTCGAGGAGGCAACGTCTCCTGCATAATCCAGCGCCAGCGAATTCTGCGAGATTTAGATCACTGAAGCCGAGCTTTTGGAAGGACCTGCCTCCCTTCAGCTCCTGGAAATTTTAGAAAATCAATTATTATTCTGTCTTGGTTAATTGAGTGTAAAAGGGGAAAAAGAGAGAATTCCGATTTTTTTGCTACTAATTTTCGAAAAATATCACAGAAATCAAGCGAAATAGCGTAATTCCGCTACATTTTTTTTTGTAGAGAACTTCAAGAGCTACGAAAAAAGCTCATCACAGAATTTTTATTATCTCACTTAATTTGCGAGATATTCTCCGGGAATGAATGACAAGATCCATTCGATGGATTCTATTTCACAATTTTTTTTGCTATCAGTTTTTTGAGAATATGAAATATTCTCAAAATTTCCTCCGGCAAACGGGAGTTCTCAAGGGTTAATTCAGCTCTCTCCAGCATTTCACGATTCAATTATTCGCAAGTTAACAATATATTTTACGAAAATATAATTTTGTATGAATCACATACCTTTCGTACTGATATCCTCAAAATGCAAGGATCGAGGATACCCGTAGATGCGCTAGCACTCATTTTGCAGAGAAATTCAAATTTTGCATTCCATCTGACTGTATGTTCTTGAACTTCCTCCCTGAAAAAAATTAAAAACATTAGAAACAATTCGTTCCTTTAATTGTTATTTTGCAAAAGGACTTATCGCCATTAGTTTCCGAGAGATTTTCAAAAAAAATCATGAGATAAGAAAGTTATTATTCTTCTTAATTATAGAATTAAAAAGAATATTAACTTTCTTATCTCATGATTTTTTTTGAAAATCTCTCGGAAACTAATGGCGATAAGTCCTTGCTCATTTACTCAATTAGTTGATTAGATATTGATAATAATGATAATTTCGGCAGTTAGCTCAATTTTTAATTTTGGATTTTCGGGAATTATGTGAATACATTTTTTTCTTTCTTTTCATTTGAATTATTTCTTTTCATATTCTTATCTTGAGTGGAATTGGGTGACTGAAAAAGAAAGAGGATACTAGTATGAACTTCAAGTGCAGTTTTTTCCCAGCATTACCGAATTTTTCTTTCTGAAAAATCATGAGGATTTTTTCTTCTTATATTCTTATCTAAATTTTTTTATTATTAATTAATTAATCCGTTGATTGATTGATGATGATAATAATTTTGTCAGTCATCTGAACTCTTTATTCCCATTTTTTTAAACGGAATTTGTAAATATGCTTTTTTTGTTGTCAGTGAGATTCTTTTTTTTCAATAGTTTTATCAAATTTTTATCTTGATTGGAATTTGTTGAAAGAAAGAGACAATGA
Organism: Aleiodes alternator; assembly: GCA_963921955.1. Classification (NCBI taxonomy): domain Eukaryota; kingdom Metazoa; phylum Arthropoda; class Insecta; order Hymenoptera; family Braconidae; genus Aleiodes; species Aleiodes alternator. The sequence continues at coordinate 12,701,749 of OY998103.1, forward strand.
GGATAAACTTTTCGAGTGCAGATATTTTCTTGCATTACCGAATTTTCCTGTCTGGATAAACTGTGTCAGTTCCTCAATTTAGGTCATGGCTGTTCCGGATAAGGTCAGGGGGATGGGGAAAGGGTCGAGAGGTAGTGACGTTATACGGCACAGTGATTCAAGGTGTTCGGGGTCATTGGTGACGGCAGAGGAAATGTAAAGAAAATGTATAGCACATCGTCGCTGGGTCCAGAGCGGTAATTTAGAGAGGACCAAATCAGACAGAATCATTAATTGGATGAGAGAGAGAGCGAGAGAGAGTAGGAGAATCTCGTAATTCAGTAGCAAAGAGGTGAAATCGAATAATTAATCTTTTTTTAAACCTTTTTTTGAGAATATATCTGGGATTAAGGGAGAGATAGCAAAATTTCGGTAAACGCTTTTTTTGTAGCTCTTGAAATTTCCTATAAAAATGCATTCGACTGGGATTGCACTATCTTGCTTAATTTCTTAAATATCTTTCAAAATTAATAAGTAAAGAAAATTTAAGAAAGAAAATACGAAAGAATCAATTTTCGTTATTTTGGTTTCTTGAGAATATTTCGGGAACTAAGCGAGATAACGAAATTTTGGTCGAAACCTTTTTTGTAGCTCTTGGAATTTCCTGTAAAAAAGAATTTGAGCGGAATTACCCTATAGTTTATTGCAATCCCCTCCCATATGGGTGTGGAAGGCAACGAAGAAGCTGACAAATCTGCAAGAAAAGCAACAGAAACAACTTTTCACGAGATCAAGAAAGTTCCATACACTGACTTTGGGGAAAAGTATCAAGCCAGAGCACGGCAGAACACCAAAAATCTAGTAGTTGATCAAGGTCAGGAAAAGGGAGAAGACTACTTCCAGTATTATTAGGAAAAATCTGCCAAAACCTGGTATAATAACAAGAAACTTCCTAGAGAATCATTAGTCTCGGTCAATAGAGTCAGAGCAAACCATTATCATCTAGCTAAATCTCTATTCAAAATAAAAGTAGTTGCTCATCCCTCGTGCTCTTCTGGCTTACCCAAGGAAGGCTCAAATCACGGGCTGTGGCAATGCCCAAAGTCCGAAGTAGAAAGACCAAAACTTATGGAAAAAATCTACAAACTCTGCCAGCTACCAATAAACATCGAAAGTATAGTTCATACAGTGGACACCGAAGTGATCTGTGCAATATCGAGGTTACTCCAAGAAATTAAGGTACAAAGAATATAATAAAGATACGAAATCTAGACAATTTCTCCCTCCAAATTTTTTTTAAGAATTCATGTCGTTGATCGCAGTGACGAATGGACCCCGCCAATGGTGAAACCACTTCTCTTAGAATCGTTCACTTTTTTTTTTCCTCAAGGCGTTTCAAGAATTATCAGCAAACCCGAAGATACGTTTCAAATAGAAACCATGTCCTTCTTTGAATTGTGTCACTGACGTTTAGACTGGAAAAATTCACTCCAAAAGAGGTATCACATGATTACGTAGAGTCTCCGGAATTTCAGAGAGCCATTCGTCAATTAATTGCGTAAACTTCTTAATACTGAGCGGATTCCTAGAGACAAATAAAGGATAAATTGAGGCTTTTATGTTCTGAGAGATTATCTCTCGATTTTCTCAATAGCCGATAGGTTTATAATAAATCCATGCAGTGAGAAAAAAAAAGTCGTGAAAATGAAGGAATGGATTGTTTCAATAGTCCTTAACAAATAGTTTTTTCCACCAACTCTTTTTTTTATCCTAACGAACTCTACCCAAGTTAACGGAAAAATGCGTTTCAAACCAAGCAAAGTGAGGTTAGAAACCCATTTTTCCAGTCCTGTGGGTAAAAAAGTGATTTTTTATGTAAAATTTAGTAAAATTTGAAAATAATTGAATTGAATAAATCCCAATCATTTCATCTTATATTTCAATGAATTAAAACACAAAAAGAAAAAGAGATAATAGAGAAAATTCAGAGAGAACCATTCGGAAGCATTCTGCTAATTCATTAGCAGAAATTGAAAGGAAGAAATAGCGATTTAAAGAATAACGTCAAAGCAATACCGACTAACGCAACAGCGAACGTCTGCTTGTTTCATTTCGTTATTGGTGATGATTCCAGCTGCCACTTCTAACTATCACCGAGCAAAGTTAACTACTTGAAGTCAACCATATATTGAAATGGTGATTTTAGAAATATTTTGTAAGCCAAACGACCAAGAGCAATTTACCCTGCATTCTTTTTGCACCTCTCGAAATTCCCCACGACAAAGTATTCTCGAAAAAAGATGGAAAAATCGGAAAAATCCTGTTTTACATTTTCGCTGCTGAATTGTCCCTCTGAGTCTCGATATTCCGAATCAAAATGAATGAATAAATAAAAATAATTTTGTCCTTTTATTCTACCATTCTTGTGACCTTTTCCGACATCGAACCAAGGGGTTCTAAGTAAACACGCAGTGTTTCACATAGTTATACCAAGAGGTATACGATAATATACACGTTGCGTGATGAAACACCATTCTTCATAATCAGGAAAAAAAAGTAGAATGTAGGAAGGAAATATACAGCCATTTCTAGCTCCTGTTCTGTCTCATTCAAATGGATTATTAATGTACATATTCGTTTGCGCAGGGAATTCATCAATAATTTAACGTAGTATCTCAGAGTAAAGTCGATAATACAGAAAAAATGAAGGTTTGTAGGTTAGTTCCCAATTAATGCCTAATAATTCGAAAAAATGTGCTTTGTTTTACCCGAAAAAGTGATTGAACTATTCGAAAGTCATATCTTTAGTTTGTTGAGAATCAGAGAAAATTATTTTGTTCAATCTATTATCTCTCAGAATTTCTCCCGGAAAAGCATTTCTATAAAAAGATTTTAAAAAATTTGCCAACTATGTAGACATGCCAGACAATCTATCTAAATTTTTTCAGGTTTTTTCATGAAGTCGTCCGCTCAAAAAAAAAATTCTTCCATATATTTAAAGGATTTTTTTTCATTGAATTCATTTTTCCCCAGGATTTTTCCAAGAGAGAAGTTCTTCAAGAATAAAACTGGAAAAATTCAACAATAACGCAATCATATAGTGGAATTTTCTCAATTTTTCCCAGATTTTTCCTGATCACACGCATGAGATAGAGAGAGAGGCAAATAGTTACGATTACCTTCTATGTAAAATTTCTCAATAACTATACGGAGAATTGAATATTTTTTTCTTTCATTATTTAGTTAAAATGCTGTTCTCTTCGCCAATATTTTTTAAATAATGTGTCAACTCAGTGATTTTTTAAGTAATTTCGTTATTTCTGTCCGATTTAGGGCGTTTCATCGCCACCACAGCTATTTTCAGTAACTTTGATAATTCATATCTCATAAACCACACGGACAAGAATTATAGAAAATTCAAAAAAATGTGAGAAAAAAATATCATCTTTAATATGGTATCGACGAAATAAGGCGTTAATATATACTCGAGCTCGTTGGATATACTATCTTAATATATCAACTGCCTTTTTAAATAACAAAATAGACAAGAAATATGTTTCCAGTGGTTTTAATTCATCCGCGTGTTGAATTGCTCTAGCCTTATGTATTCACTCAAAGTACGTGCTATTCGCAGCGAATATATGATTTCATTATTATTGTTCTTGTGCCGTGAAAATTATATTCGGAATAATGTGTCTGGATGATCATATTTTCAAGTTCATGAACCATTTTTCCTTATTTTTGCAGGATATCTCGAAAATTATGCGGTTTAGGGGAATTTAGGAAGGAAACTTTTCTATAGAGAATCGCATTTCCGGAAGAAGAAAGGCTCTTGATAAATTTCACTGAATCTACTCTAAGGAAAAAAATTCTGATCTCAAAGAGATGTTTTTTGCGGAAAGTAAATATACTAATCTTCTATAGATATAGATATAATGAACAATGCTTCTTTGAAGCAACCTCTCCATATCTCCCTGCACGAAATACATCTCTTTGAGACAAAAATTTTATTTTCTCAGTGTAATTGTTGCGGAAATATTCGCGGGGTGAAATGAATCAATGAAGCTTTTTTCTTCAAGGGAATATCTTGGAAATTAAGCAAGATAGAGCAATTTTCATTTACGCTTTTTTTTTGTAGCTCTTGAAGCTCTCTCCGGAAAAGGATTATAGCGAAGAGGGCCCATCTTCATTAGTCTCCGAGATATTCTTAGAAAAAGAATGGGTAAAAAAAAAAGATTTTTTTTCGATAGATTTTTTTGTATCAACGATCTTAATTACTTTTTACTTTCCTAAATTTTCCTGATGACTCATTTTTCCTTGCCAGCTCATCGACCCTTCTCTGATCAATAGTTTTTATGGGGAACTCCAGGAAAGAATGGTACGATTGCGTCAACAAAATCAGCTCATAACCATTAGTGACAATTGTCAGTTTGTTGACTCTGAAGTGCGGCAAAACTATGTTTCTTTCAATCAATTATGTCGCAACTCTTGAATACACGTCCTTTGATTGTTTCATTGATTGAATCAGATGAATAATTAATTTCGAAATTTAATTCTATTCAATGGACTGGCACGGATTGTTTATTGATTCATTTTTTATTGAAGAATTTGAAGGAAAAATTTTAAGAAAATAGGCAATTATGTAAATGAATGAGGAAATCTTTATCAATTTTTTCAGATTTTTCCATGAATATTGATATTTTTCCTCATACAATCTATTTCTGATCCAATTTTTTAGATCTAGATAATCTTCAATTTTTGAGAATCTCATGAGATTATGATACTGAAGGGCCCTTTAGAAGTGAGTGGCTCTATGAAAAAATTTGAAAAAGTTCTCCAACAATAGGATCATGCTGAAGCATCTTTCCAATTTTTCAGATTTTCTTGTAAAGGTCTTGACTCCGAAAAAGAATCCAGTTGATTTTGGTCACAGGTCTGCTTTGCCCCCGGTTTTCCCTATTATGAAACTTTAAATGAAAACAGTCTAAAACTGGCTTTCGAGAATGCACCGACTGTTAACGAAATCGTTGAGCAATTTTAAACTTACAAGCTGTTTTGGTGAAGTTTCATAAATAACATTATTTTTCTGTTAATATTTGATATTTCAAGTAATTATTAAATTTCTCAACATTCTATATATCACAAATATTATTATGGCATAAATGAAATGATGAAGAAAATTGAATGTCAAATTTTGGTTCGTCAATAATAGGGACTTTTATCTTATTCGTCTTTAATAATAACGTAGAACATACGATATTTCCAAGGGCAAACGATTTTTCTGTTTTTTATATGTCCCTATTCCTGTTCCTAGGATATGTGATTGTGACAGATGATCTCCGAAACTCTTTCGCAGAGGCAAGAAATGACAGAGTATACATTATAGCAGTGGGCAAGGCTGTTCAAGGATTTCTTGGGGTCTATTTCGTAATCGTATCAAGACATGTATAAAATGAACAGGTATAATGTCACTGTGTGCTTCGAGCACTTTCTGAAATGACACGAACCCAATCCAACGTAAATCGGTTAATTGAGAACGTAATAAACTGGAGATTTCTTATTATAAGAAAAACTTGATGCCGATGAGGTTAAATGAGTGAACATGATTCTCATTAAAATTGCTGGAATCACCAATTGTGTTTTTTGATTCAATCGACGATATCTCAGCAACAAATGGTCGTAGGGAACAAAAAAAAAGAAAATTGAAGCTGGAAGGTCAGCTACACGATCCTGATAAGGCTTGAGGCGACAAATTTTTTTTGAAGTCCGTGGAACAATTTGAAAAAATGAAAAATAAAAGAAAAAAATTTTTTCCGCTTTCAACCCTCTTATCTCGTTACAACGGATGGTCATAAAAAATTTTCATCTCGAAATTTCAGTGATCTGTGACGTTTGGAGATTATTGGAGATTTATATTGATGGATCTATAGAGAATTCCTGAACTATTTTGTTGGGAACTCTATAGATTTTTGTGCTGGGGATATATTAAGTTTTTTATCTACAAATTTCATTACAAAAATTCTATATCTTAGATATTTGAAGCTTGACGTCATCTCGCATATTTTCAGAGAATAAAAAATAACAGTCGAGCGGTTAAACATGAAAGTGATTATCTGCGATAGGCGCCACGTGTCATCACAAACCAGTTACAACCGCGTTCTAATGAAATTCGTCATCATTATACTTGAATTTTATTCCCATCTCGCGAATTAAAAAAAAACAGGGAAACGTAATTTTTATGGATAATTTCGGAAAGACGCTTGCAAATAGAATCTGATGTTATTTTTCGATTGTACTCTGTGTGTTGACTCATTTTAGTTATTTTAGTGGTTTCAATTGAGGTGAGGCTGGAGGATTGCAAGATAAACAGTGGAAATATATATAGTAATATTAATGAATCAGTGAAGAAACGGCAAAATAAGATAATTCAATTTTTTGTATTTGTTTTTTGAGAATAGCTTGAAAATTAATGAAGATACGCCTCTTTTGCCTCAACCTTTCTTATAGTCCTCAAAACTTCTACAAAAAATGAGATCACAGAGAGCGTATCTCCATAAATTTCTGAAATATTCTTCAACAAAGAAAATATCTCGGAAAGTAAGTGAAATACGCCCTTTTTTTATCCTGATATTTTTTGAACTGAATTTCAAGAGCTGGAATAAGGAATCAGACCAAAATCATCCGAATTCACAATAATGTCCAAGATATTCTAAAAAAAAAATAGAACTTTTTTTTTTTACCTCTTCGATACTGAATTAGTTTCCAATGAGAATTAAAATCACGCTTTGACGCAATCAAATTTGACTGAATGCACTTACAAAGATATGACATCTTGTACAAGAACTTTGGAAAAAAAAATTTTTAGAAAAAAAAGGAGAATCTCATAAAAAATTTATCGTCAATATCATTCATCGTGGGTGTTACATAGTTTTGCTGACCGTGAACGTCATTCTCCAACACGATGGCTATGTAATATAACGTGTCTGACATACATATCATAATAGCATTAAGAATCTTTTACGATTTTTTTCCTTCTCTTTTCACAACCAATTCATCTTGATGAGCCAAGTTTTTGAAACGTACAATCAATCGAATTTATTAAGATCACCATTTCCAGATGACCTAGCACTAATTCTTCTCATTTAGATAAATTATCGCTGATAGTTTAGATGCCTCGAACTGCCGGGTCATGTTCTTCGTTATTACTCTAATCGTCTTTATTTGAATGAAAAGTCCACGATATTGAAAAATCGGAGACTGGAGTTCATAGAATGATTTCGACGCATAAAAATGATCGGAATTTTCGTAAAATTCTCTATAGAAATTCCAAATTATTCCAATACAAGTATCATTTTCATTTATTCTTTGGCAGAGCAAAAAGATCATCAAAAAAATTTATGGGAATTTATAGTAAATTTTTGATAGAAATTCGGAATAATTCCTATAGAGTATATTTTACGCCTTTTGAAAGATTGTCATGCAAATTTTTGGAGCGATTTCGAAGGATTCATCATCTTATAAATTCCCGATTGAAAATTTCCCTGACAATTTAACGGAGTTTTGATGTAAAAAAATATCTCTAAATACATCAGAACTACGCTGATATTGTGTTGAAGCATGCTTCAGATATTTCTTTACATTAAAACTCCGTTGAATTGTCACAGAAAATTCGACTCGGGGACTGTTTCCAAGAAGCATTTCATGGATACTTCACAACGAAAATTTCTACGATAGTTTTTCTTTTCTATGAAAACACTGGCACGTGTTATTACACGTTATTGAAGTCGTACTTTAAAGGAAACTCTACTATAAATAATTCTCCGGTCAATTTCTCCAGCATCACATGAATAAATTCAAGTGAAAAACGTAACGGTGCGTTTAGAATTGGGTTTGTGTGACGGCAGGTTATTGGTATATTGTGAGGATGATGGCATGGCGAAGGAAATAGAAAAAAAAGTGATGAAAATATGAACACATGGCTGAGGAACGAACACGAGTTGTTATTCTTAGATCTTACGAGAGTATGATGCTGCGAAGTATCTTTCTGTATGACTTAACAAAATATCCATTCAGAGATGGAAATAGATTTATGAGAATTGCAGGTGGACGGTGAAAATTCCGAGAATCACCTAGATGACTAGTGAATGTTATAGGAGACGTTAAAAGTTCGTAAGTGCAGTTTATTATGAAATTGATTTTCGGAATATGAGATTTTAAAAAAGGGTCGAGTAGAAAATTTGGCATTGCTATCGAAAAAATGTTGAATTAGTGGGAATTAATATGAGAAAAAAGAACAATTCAAAAGCGGGGTGGAACATGAAAAGTGCATGTTTTTATCGATCTTCAGTGTGAAATAATTTGAAAAGTAAGCGATATAGGGCAATTTTGTATGTATGCTTTTTTGTACAGCATTCCAAGAGTCACAAGGAGAGATTAGAAAGAAAAGGATGTATATCATTTAGTTTCCAAGATATTTCCAAAAATATAAAAAAAAATAACTTTTCCTGATTTATCGCTTCACTCCTGAAAGTTCACTTTCTGTTATATTTTTGAGGATATCTTAGAAACAAAGTAGGATAGCCGAATTTTTGTAGAGACCTTTTTTGTGGCTCTTGGAATTCTCTACAAAAATGAATTAGGACAAAATTGCTATATCTTACTGTCCGAGATATTCGAAAAAATAGGAAAGGGTTATGTGGATTTCGACTCCATTAAGGAATGAAGTACCAATCAAGAGAAAACAAAATGTGCGATGGGAAAAAAATTATTTGATTTCTTCCAATGCATATTCGAATACGAAAATTCCATCATCACCAATCACAGATTCTTCATTGGAATCAATAAGAAATTAATGAAGGCAGCACTTCTTACACAGAGAAAAATGCTTTCTTAATTTAAGTGAGAAAACTCACTTGATTTAAGTGAGTTTTACTTTCTTAAATTGAGTGAGAAAAGTCACTTGATTTGAGTGAGTTTTACTTTCTTAAATTAAGTGAGAAAAAGCCACTTGATTTAAGTGAGAAAACTCACTTGATTTAAGTGAGTTTTCTCACTTGAATCAAGTGACTTTTTCTTTCTTAATTTAAGAAAGTAAAACTCACTTGAATCAAGTGAGTTTTCTCACTTAAATCAAGTGATTTTTTCTCACTTAATTTAAGAAAGTAAAACTCACTTAAATCAAGTGACTTTTCTCACTTAAATCAAGTGACTTTTTCTCACTTAATTTAAGAAAGTAAAACTCACTTAAATCAAGTGAGTTTTCTCACTTAAATTAAGAAAACATTTTTCTCTGTGTAAGTTTCACGCTATTCTTCTCTCGTGTCTACATTCAAGTGATATTGTGAATAAGACAGGCCCTTGTATCATTGGGCACGTATGAAGACTCGATTGACAGAGAAAGGAGAGAGGGAGAGGCGAATGTTATTTAAATGTGCAAAAGGGAGATGAGGAATAGAAGCAAAGGGAAGCAGGGAGGAATAAGAAGAACACTTATTTATGTGCCTCTATCTTTCTACAAAATCGATCGATTCGGAAAAAAAAAGTTCGCAGGAGAGGCTGTCTTCCACGTTTAAATTTTCTTTTTTCTTCGTTATTTTTGCCTGATGTTTCAACGGTTGGGAGATAACGAGCACAGAAGATTCATTGTTCGGGAATTTTCTCGGGATAGAGCCGGAGTCATGAAAGAAATGGAGAAAAGAAGCGTGTGAATCGCGGGAAGAGTGATTAATCGAAATTCACTTCCGAAGAAGTAAAACTGGTAGTAATTTTTGTATTTTTTAGCGGATATCTCGGAAACTAAGAGAGATTGAGCGATTTTACCTTGAGCCTTCTTTTCAAAAGCTATGAAAAAATATGGGGACAAAATTGCTCCATTTGACTTTGTCTTCGAGATACTCTCAAAAAAGTAGCCTTACAAAGAATAGATTTTTTTATTCATTGTTGAAGGATATCTTGGAAATTAAACTAGATTTTGCGTTTATTACAGGGAATTTCAAGAGTTACGAAAGCAATCTCTTCAAGAAAATCGCTATCTCACTTAGTTTCCGAGATATTTCTAGAAAATGAAGGACAAGAAACATAGAGTTGTTCTGTTTTATCTCTTCGCTTCTGAATCGGTATAATCCAGTGTCGCATTACTCTGCACTGAATGAAAGTGGTGAGTGGGCTTGTAAAGCAAAAGCCACGTGTCGTAAAACATCTGGCTATGGTGTTTCCACACCCCTTGCTATACAAATGATGAAGCACTTGAACTGTCCATGCCCTCGAGCCACAAATCAATATTTCTCATTTACGTGTAGCGCAGAGGATTTAATACTTTTGACGGAAATTGAGTTGCTATGGTAGCTACACGTCGCCCCCTTCTCCCCGCCCTTTTTTTCAACTTAATCGGAAAATCATATCAGTAGCGAAGATGTAGAACAGAATGAGTCAATTTTTGTCGTTGATTCTTTGAGAATATCTCGGAAACTTAGGGAGACGCGCTCTTTTATATACTGATTCTTTTTTGTAGCTTTTGAAAGTTTCTATGAAAAGAATAGTACAGTGAAACCTCCATTATTTTCACCTCCAATATATTCCACCGCCCCTCAACGGAGGAGAAAGAGCGTCCCCCACTCTTAATCATTTTTCGTTGACTCTCTTTCATCTATAGCTATCTCTGTTTTTTTACGCATGCGGAGACGTGCGCAGCGTGACAAAGACACACATAGCCGAAAGAGAGTCAACAATAATGAAATTGAAATTTTATTTTGGTGAATTCATCGATATCAACACAGTCATACACTGAGAAGAAACAAAGGAATAATAGTATATTACACATCTAGGGCGGGAAGAAGGCAAGTTTGACAAAATTTTGTCTCCCGAGCGAAGCGAGGAAAAAATCGAAAATCGAAATATAAACTATATTCTTCATAGTGTCAATAATGAGGTCTTCCACCCCAAAGCGAATTTCCTAAATTCTTCAATGGAAATATTACATGTTCCACTCTCCAGAAATGCCACAAAAAAAAAAAACAAAATGTCCCGCTCCTCAACATCCCATCAATTCCTCTAGAAATGAAAATCGCAAGAAAAACTACATGAAACCTGAAAGGTCAAAATTTCCCCGTCATAATCCTGCAGATAAATATTATTTTCTCATTATCAATTTCACCACCAAATAAAAGACTTCGGAGAGAAAGAAAATGTGTAGCTAATGGGTCTAGGTCAAGTGCACAAAAAAACAGTTTTTTTGGCAGAGTTCCCTGGTCCTCAAGTTCTTCTTAATTTTCTCTTTGACCTTCGTCATCCTACTCTGCAATCGATTTTAAAGTCGTATCTCAGCAAATTCGAGTTCAAATATCAAAGACGATATTTTCAAACGTTTTTCTGAATTTTTTCATAATCTTCGTTCGTTTTGTCGATGAGTTGATTCATTATTTAAAAACTATTAACGGAGAGAACAGCATTTTAAGGTATTTCGAGCGCGAAATCTCTCTAATCACGATTTTTTCGGAGTAGACTTAAAATGTAGATAAAAAAAATAAAAAATCTTTCTCATATCCCAAAAATTAACTTGCCCGTCTAGAAAACAGAAATATCGGCCCTAACTAACCTAAAAATCCCCATATTTTTCTGTTTTATCGACCGTACTCTGGGATACTACCTTAAAGTGAAGCTGAATCAGAAGGAAATCTCAACAAAAATTAAAAGTGAATTATTTTTCTAATTCAACGCGTTTTGTTTATAATGATGCGTTTCCTCATCAAAAGCTGTATTATATGCATACATAGTGCGCGGTAGTAACAGAGGGACATTGGTCGACAGGACATTGTCCATTATCACATGGGTCCCTATATATCAAATTGCTAATTTCACGTATTTTTTATTACTGTCAGTTCAGTCTCATGAAAATCAACACTTCCGTTTCATAAATTTCAATTCGAGGTCAATGTTTCAAGTTAAAGGTCATAACTCTTGAATACGAATTTTTGTCATATTCATATTCATTTGGGCGAGATTGGGATTTCTTGATGGTTCAATTGAAGTTAAGAAATGAGGCTCCCGAATTGTTCAATAATTATAATTTATGGGCATGATTGGGAATAATGAAAGAGGGTATTTTGTAATGATTATAAACATTGTTCCGTGGGACGTTGAACTGGACTGTTTACGAGTGAGAGCATTAGGGACGCCAGTGAGTAAGAAGGGGGCATTAAAAATTCGAATATTTTTGAAAAACATTAGCACCGAACTCCCCTGGTTGATCGCCTTCATTCGTTCGCACAAAAGCGTTTATGTATTATTTTTTTGTATTATAATTTTTGTTACTTTAATACAAAACGTTCAGTGAGGTAGTTTTTTTTTGTTAAATGCAGATTTATCGATGGAATTGTACCTCAACCATTGATTCACCCGTATTTAAATGATATCGGTAGCGAAGATATAAAACAGCACAAGTCTTTTTTTCTGGCTATTCTTTTTTTTTACAATTTCGGGAACGAAGCAAGACAGCGTTCTCTTTGCCAATACCTCTTGTGTAACTCTTGGAATTCTCTACAAAAAAAGGATTCAACAATGATCGCTCTATCTCGCTCAGTTTCTGAGATATTCTCCGCAAATGAGAAGCACGACGAAGTTGATTTCCTCCATATTTTGAGATCTCCCCAACATTTTTTGATAGTTTCCACGATTATGTCTGTTGTTATTTATCGTTTTTATCATTCATCATTTTTTGAAATAGTAAGTGAGAGAAATTATCGGGAAGTTCTTAGTGCGGCTGGAAGTCACATTCATCACAATACATTCTCACTAATTTCTTCTAATCGGCAGTAACGCACTCCTCTATTCGCGGGCAAACGTAGCAAGCGAGCAATTACGCACCCCACTTCGCGAGCGAGCGAAGCGAACGAGCAACTGCTCACCCCTAGTTTTTTTTGTAATTAACTCTTTATTATTCAAAATAATTCCATCTTTCCATTATTAAGTTGATAGTAACATAAATTATTTGAAATAACCATAAGTTTTATGGTTATTTTAAATAAGAAGTTATTTACTTTTTCTCATGAAAAAATGATTCAAAAAAATTTGTTCCCATAATGTCCACCAGAATTCGCCTTTGACGATTCGAGTTCGACTCTTTTCATTTCGAGTTCGATTACCTTCAATTCGAGATGAAATCCGCCATGTTCGATTGTCAAATGCCCTGCGCTTTTTATAAGAGGAAAAAGTCATAAATTTAAGGATTAAATTCTCTCCCAACGAACATCTCGGAAACTAAGTGAGAAAGGGAAGATTTTGTTGAGACGGAGACTTAGTTGAGACCTTTTCTGGAGCATTTAGAAATTAGAAATTAGAAATTAGAAATTAAAAAAAAAAAATCCTTAAAATTGTTTCCCTCGCTTAGTTTCCAAGATGTTTTCGAAAAAAGAACAATAAAATAATTGACTTTTCCTGTTTTATCTCTCCGCTTCTGAATTCCCTGTTTCGAATGTGTTTAAATTGAAATTGCCGTGATTGTGAAGTGCAACAAACAAGAGCGTGAAGTATAATTTCTCTAGTGTTAAAAACTAATTGAAATACATCTGTCCAAACAAAATAAAGGAACCGCAGTGCGGCAGCTTTTAACAGTTCAGCCGCTGTACGACTCGTGCCAAGTGACATGGAAAGGTCGTGTATGTATTCAAGGCTGAATGATAATCATGCGACAAATATATGTATGCATTTTCTTTTTTTTTCGTTCTCATCGCGTAATTTTCTTTGCAATTTTTTATTTGTGTTTTGTGATTCTTCTAATAACAGTATAATCAATGAGAGTGACTCGACGAGTTAAAAAAACTACACGTCGTAATTTTATTGATTCTTTTTCTATAATTTTTTCAAGAGAGTACGATTATTCTAGTAGTAAAAGGGTAAAACAGGATAGATCAATTCCTTTGAGATAAGGCGAATCTCCCCTAAAATACTTTCGTAGAGAATTTCAAGATCTACATAAAAGTATTCATGGAAAATCACTCTATCTCGCTTCGTTCCCAAGATATTCTCAAAATACCATTAGAAAAAAAAAGGCCCATTTCATTTCATCTTTTCGTTACTAATTTGTTTCTGAAGAATTATCCGAAAACTAAGGGAGATATGCTCTTGTTGTCGTGACCTTTCTTTGAAGAGAATTTCGAAAGCTACAAAAAAAGGATCTAGGTAAAACGCTCTATCTCACTTAGTTTCCTAGATAGTCTCAAATGATCAGTAGTAGAAATGAAAATCCTGTTCTAACCTCTTCCTGATTAATTTATTGAGTAATGGGCCCATTTGTGGCCTCTTCAGAACTCAACTTCGGAAAAATCATGTATTTTCACCCTAGAAAAAAACAATTCGATATTTTTTTTCACTTTCTATTTTCAGAGAAACTACAAAACTGGAAAATTCAGTGTTTCTTGCTGCTTCTTCCTGAAGAATGTCTTAGGAACTAAGCGAGATAGCGCGATCATTGCCAAATCCTTTTTTGTAGACAATTTCAAGAGCTGTAAAATAGGTATTCGCGAAAATAGCGCTGTCCCACTTAGTTTCCGAGATTAAAAAAAAAATAAATAGTAAGAAAAATATACTTGTACTGTTTTATTTCTTCGCTACCGATATCATTCAACTGCAGGTGAATCAACCAACTCAGGTTGAGGTACGAATCCTGCAATAAATCTGCATTTAACAAAAAAAAAATATCTGACTAGCCGCAAAAAGGAACTTAGAATTCAAAAAATGATACATGAACTCTTTTGTGCGAAAAAAAAGGCGATCCATCAGAGGAATTTAGTACTAATATTTTTTAAAAATATTAGGATTTTCAATGCCCTCTTCTCACTCATGAGTGTCCCCAACGCTCTCATTCGTGAACAGTCCGAATCAACGTTCGACGAAACATTATTTATAATTATTATAAAATACCATCTTTCGTTATTTTTGACTTTGCAGGATTTATTCCAAAGTAAAGGCCTCCATGAAAAAATTTGAAAAATCTATCCAATTATGTAGTCATGTTAGAGCATCGTCACGAATTCATTGAGTTTTTATTTCGTAAAGTCCTTCACGTCGAAAAAAATTCTCGTTCACATCATGATTACCTTCTAATTATGGATTTGCCCTTCGGAATCATCTATCCAACAACTACTGAAATCGAAGGTGAACAACACCAACTTAGTATATACCAAATAACTACCCAATTATTTTTCGTCAAAACTTCCTCGACATAAAAAAATCTAAGCTCGTAACAAGAGTCCACGTGAGAATGTTATTTATCGCCTAAAAATATCCCAAGGTAATCAAGAATTGAATGTTAACGTTTTTTCCAAACTTTTCGTTCTATGTTTACTCATTCTTCGTACGTGAACAGCACTAATTTTTGTGCTTTGAAAGTGACCGAAGAAAATCAGTAAATATGTAGACATGTAAGAGCATCTTTTCAATTTTTTCCACATTTTTCTGAGGAAGTCCTCACTCAAAAAAAAAACAACAATTCTATCTTTCTGTTTTTCATTCTTAAATATCTCGGAAAGCAAGTGAGATAGTGCGATTTCGCTTCAGCCTTTTCTTGTGCCCTTTCAAATTCTCTACAAAAGAGGATTCGGGTAGAATAGCGCGATCTCGTTTAATTTCCGGGATTACGTCAGTATGAAAATGCTGCCTCTAGCCCGCCTTATTTTTTCTCCCGGGCTGGTTTTACCTCTCCACTAGTAAATTCCCTCTAGACATTTTCCGGATCTCTTACAAATCCATATCATCAGCCTCCGCTTCAATTGAGACCGTAATTTCACATCGAATTCAATATCCCCTGATAATCCGGTAAGCCTCTAATTAGATATATAACATACTGATGGATAAAATTAGGTCAGAATGTAGAAAATTATTGGATTCATTATGAAGTTCTTCGACGTGGAAACTAAAATACACGAACAGTCCGATTGAGAAGAGAATCTCCAGAGACGTGGAGCTTCCTGTGTGTTTTCGAGATATCTTGAGATTCAATAACTGCTAAACGAGGTTACCGTTGAAAAATTATTTTTCTCATCTGCACGTTGTGTAATCATTTTCAGTGTTTATTGCGGAATTAAAATGGCACGTGTAACACCTGACGAATGGCAGACAGTTGATGGATACAGAAATACGGATGATGGAAGAAGAAACTTCAAAAGAAACTCAAGAATTTCCTGGATATAACGAAAAAATCATGAGTTTCTACACCTTTTAGGTAGTTTTATCGGATATTAAGTCATCGTAAGATTTTCCACAAATTTTGTGAAATAATTATTTATATTATTTTACATTTCTGTGTAGTATTTCAGAGTATGCTCGATAAAACAGAAAAAAATTGGGATTTACAGGTTCGTTTCCAATCAATTGAGGATTTTGGCTGTGAGCATGAGATTAGCAATGGGTGATTGAACATTTTCGTTGGACTTTGTAATAATCGTTTTGTTGACGAAAATCAGATATCGGATGACAAATTTCTTATCGACTATTCGCATGTGGTTCTTATTCAAATCCCCGAATATCCATTATTCACTCTCATATCTGCAGTAAATCATTCTGATGATGATTAATCCTCTGGTCGATAGCGAATCGATATCTTCGTTCATAGGACAAATTATCGGAACAACTTACTTGATCATTATAATCTGTTTACACTGTGGAATTCGCAATATTCGCTTTATGATGTCATTTTTACTTGGGGGAATGTCATCAAAATATGATCATATTATGATGAATAATATCCTTAAAGGAATGAGATTTCGGAGAAATTTGAGTAGTAAAGAGATGAAACATCAGGCAATTTTTTTGCCGATCTTTTTAATTGAATATTTCAAAACCTAATGGAGATACATTGTTTTCAAACGCGGAAATTTCACGTACTAAGAATAAGCAGTAAAATGAAAAGGGCATATTTCCATTAGTTTCTGAGATATTTGAGGACAAATTGTTGACAAAAAAAATGAATGTATTCTGGTTTACCTCTTCGCTGTTGATTTGATAGCGATGTTTTTCAAGAAAAATTCTGTGGACTCCAATGTCCTTACTATTTGCGTCCTAGTCATAAAAATATGAGTGAAAATATCAATAGATATGTGACAGGCAGAGGAAACCAATTATGCCAATATTAAATATTCTTAAAAAAAATTGGAACATCAACCCAGATTCCTCATAGTATCAATGATGAAGTTTTCTATGTCTGAAGAAATATGATAAATTTCTTTGTCCTAAATAACGATTCTTCATCATCTGTAAATCCAGAAAATCTTCCGCTAGTTCACAATACAAATCAATCAATATACAACAGTCAGCCCACATCTATTAGTAATGAGAGTTCCATATCAACACAATGCCTTCGCATTTCCCTTATCACCTCTGCAAATGGAAATTCTTGGACTCAAACATCTCAACTGCTACCGATTGCAAACTAATACCCCCGCATTTACATCTTTAATTAATTCCGCTCTCTGTATAAATCAATTAGTGTCATTATCAACGTTATTTATGTTGGAAGTGACCTTGAACGATTACGAATTCGTCCGATAATGAAGAAAACAGAAGTACGGAATTATTTAAAAGCAATGACGACATTTATGATCAGGTAATTGTTAGTTTTTTGCAGAAAGGAACGAAGCGCACCTGTGTTTATTCAACTTCAACACATGACGTACATTCGTGTGGCTTTATGATGAGACTATTAATCGATTCGTGTTGCCGTGAAGAAACATGTTTTTGGGTTACATATGAACCACACTTGTACTGTCCATTGGGGAATAACCCATCACTAGTTGTGAAAAAGTGAATGCGAATAAATTGCGATAGGGTGATTTTTCCAAAATCGTTCTTGTACCTTCTGAATTTTCATACAAAAAAGATTGAAAAAAAATCGCCCTATCCTGCTTACTTTCCGTAATATTGTTGAAAACATGAGAAATCAAGTGAGCCTGTTAACTTCTCGAAAAAAAAATTGAGATAAATGAGTGCATTTATCAGCTTAATTATCATTCAAGAAACTTTTTATCAGCACAATATTATTCCCCCACAAAATTTCACGTTATAAATGGTCCATAATTTTTTTTCAGAGTTTCCACAACTGGACCAGTAGCATCACAACAAAATAATCTGGCAGTTATCCAAAAGCCGTTCCTGCCACTCACTGCCTTCCTCATTTACAACCGAAACTCTAATGTCACGTGGGTGTTCTTTTTTTTACGAGTTATACAAACCCAGCCATTGCCACGAATATTTTCTTTACAATTCCGGAAAAAGAACCCGGAAATCATTTCCATTTTACACTGATGTAAATTTTCCTCGGTTAATACACTAACAAGTTATTCCAGATGGATCCAGACTGCTAATTGGCTGTTGATGCCTGGGTATTTTCGGAATTATAGGAGGTATACCGGGAGAGAACTTTATCATCTAAAGCTGGAACATTTTGGAAATTTTCATAGTAAAAGGGAAGTTAGAGACAAGTGAAAAAATGTGAAAATGAATGTGTGGAATCTCGTCAATATTTTGAATTTCTTAGCATATTTAAGTTTGATATAATCGATTTCCTTTGTCTGTGTTATCTCTGTTGATATTTTCACTCATGCAATCTACTCTATTATTCCAATTTTTTCAAATTTAATAATTAATGAAAAGAGATAATGTCATTCATTTAGATGCACCTATTATTGACTTGTCAGATAATCTGCCATTTTTGAGAATTTTATGAGATTATAATATTACTAAATAATGAGGGCGACCGAGGCCAAAACGGACCTGAGGCCCAAAATCAACCGATTTCTTTTTGTCGAAATGCAGGTCTTCATGAAAAAACTTGAAAAAATTCCCCAACAATATAGACATTCTGGACCATCTTCCCAATTCTTTGCAGATTTTTCCATGAAGTTCTCGATTGCGCAAAAAATCCGGTTAATTTTGTGCCTTAGGTGCATTTTATCTCGATCTCCCCTATGATGAGACGTGAAAAAAAGGTATGAAATTAACTTTTGAGACTGCAATGATTGTTATGAAATCGTTGAGCAATTTCAAAGTCACGAACTGTTTTGGTGAAGTTTACTAGATGAATTTTTTTTTACTGCTCATATTTAATATTTCGAGCTATCATTAAACTTTTCAACATTCTATGAATTACAAAGATTATGATGAGAAAAACTTGATACAGTAAACAATGAAATTGAATAAGCAGTCAATAGTAGAAACTTCCACTTCCTCACTACATTCAGAGAATTACGACATTTTCCTACCCCGAGAAATATTCTTATCCTTATACAAATAAAATTTTGAATCTTGCACTTCTTTATTTGTCTTGTTTCTTACGAAAGACTAGCTTAACCTATTTAAGAACAAGGTATATACTTCTGTATCTTTCTGTCCTAGTTTCATATGAATTGAGACGTCTATTCAAATTTTTACCCTTTTCATGACATCTTCCGGAGTGAATCGCGCATGCTCACACCACATTATTTACATTAATACTCAATGTACATGCAAAGTTCATCAAAACAGCTCACTTCGACATCTAGATACGCGAATGAGTAACGGGTGTAATTAGCGCCTTTGTTGTTTCTCATCTGTACTATTTAGTATTTGTGGGGTCATGCTTTTCCCGACGGTGGATGAAGAAAATTACTGCTTGTAGCACCGGCATAAAAATTAAAATATTTGAAACAAGTGTTGCACAGAATTCTCTCAATTACGAAAAAAAATTCTTGTGATAATTGATCAAATTGAACACTCTTTGGAATTTCTTTAATTTTACGGAAAAACTGCAAATTTCACATTTGTGAAATTCGCCTTAAAGGGTCATTCTAGTGTGAAGGCCGAAAAAGTGCTCATTTTTACAATTTTTTTTTTCACAGCTAGAATTTTCCGATCAGGCTGATTTTTTTATCAGATATTTTGAATAATGCCGCGCAACTCGTGATTCCGATGAACCAATAAAATTTAGAAGTGACATGATTTCGATAAAACTTATCGAAATTCGAGCAAATCTCGCCATGTATTTTTTAGGAAGCATCAAAGCTTGATCAAATCTCGCAATTCATTTTTGGAAAATTAATATCTCTTTTGTCCTCACTTCGTAGAGAATTTTCCTCACAGTAAAACGCTGTAAACTGCCACTTGCTGCTCTTGTTACATAACAAGCTTTTCAAATTTTTCAAATCAACAGACATTTTCTGTCTTCATTCATATGTAACATGTGTCTCTTTACTTTCAATAGGATCCAGATATTTTCTATTGACTAAAATAGAAAAAAAAAAAGAATGAGAATGACATTATTGTATAAGAAGCTTTCTATCCGCTATCGATTCACTTGTGTTCCCTTTTCCTTGGTCCATTTCAGGCTTTTATAAAAATAAATTTTCAGTGTAAAATTGAATTGACTATCTAATATATTAGTTCGTGTAGGGTCACTGTCTGTCTGCAAACTTTTCGTGCCCAAAATTAAGTGATCACTCCAGTTTGAATATCTCGGAAACTAATCAAGATACGCCCTTTTACCCTACTCCTTTTTTTGTAAGTAATTCGAGACCCACAGAAAAAGGATTAGGGCTAGACGGGGTGATCTCTATTAGTTCCTGAGATATTTGAAAATGAATGATAAAACCTTTACAAAAAAATATGAACATTTTTCAAAGATTCCTTAGAGTGTCTCCATTGTTATGTAATTTTTTCAATTTTTGCCCATAAAAAGCTTCGCGAAAAAGAGAAACTCATTTTGACCTGGTTTTTTACATCTTTTTTCTTATCTCTTTATAATTGGATTACTTCGTTTCCGTGAAATCTCTAAGACCGATCCGGAAATTGACCACTTCCGTCTTTAATTTAAAAAAAAAGGACAAAAGTTTGAGTCAAAACAAATGTGCCGAACTCCCTTATTCGATTAAGGAAGCGATGCGTAGAATGAAAAAGGCAGCATTCAACCTATTTGAATGAGGAATCTAACAAGAATAACAGAAGCCAAGGCATAGAAACGATGAAAAAAGAATCGAATTGTGGCAGAAAACTATCCATGTAAAACATGCGGTTTTAGAGCTTAGCTCTCGGTTTCCGATTTCCAGGTCGATCGATTCGTCGCGACAGCTAAACACGCAAATCGATGTTTTGAATAGATACAATGAATTTCTTTAGGACTGTTATTATAGGTTTGAAATGAGAAGTATTGAATAGCCGGCATTTTAAGTGTCATTTCCATAGGAAATGGGTGCTTCAATAATGCCTAAATTCGAAGAAGACGAAAAGAGAACCTATAAAAGTAGAAGGGTATTTAATGTTAATATAATTGATTTTTTTTTGTCGGGCTCATCTCTATTGATATTTATACTCATACAATCTATCTTTTTTTAATCTAATTTTTTAAAATTCCATAATTAATATAAAGAGGTCAGTCGAGTCATTTATGCAGATGCACTTGTTATTGACGTGTCACATAATCTGTCATTTTTGAGAATCGCATGAGATTATAGGACTACTAAATAATAAGGGAGACCAGGACCAAACCGGACCTGCGGCGTAAAATCAATCAGATTTTTTCGTCGGAGTGAAGGCCTTCATGAAAAAATTGGAAAAGATTGGATACTAAAATGACAAGCTTTTAGTATCACTCCATATTCCAGTAGTAGAGGGGTAAAACGGGATAAATCATTCTACCAATTTTTGTGAATATCTCGGATAAAAACGAGATAGAGCGCTTTTGCCCTAATCCTTTTTGGTAACTCTTGGAATTTTCTACAGAAAATTTTCCGAATGAACGAAACGGATCTCTATTAGTTTCCGAAATATTCCAAAAAAAATTTCCATTTGTCCTATTTCACTTCTTCGCCATTTTTTTCTATTGATTCAAACAAATTTAGAACTCACTTCAATTGAAGCTACCAAAATCCTTAATCGATCTAATCCTATCAACTGAATCAGATTATTCTCACACTCGGGTTCCAACGCAAATTCTCACTAACTTCGTCAATGTTTGACGAGCACTACGGAAATACAATTTGAACTTCACACGTATCATGTTGAATAAAAACTCCTAAATTCTCATAACTTTTCAATTGCGAAGTTTGCAAATTAATGAAAGATCACTAGAAAAAAATAATTGTGAATTTTCATGAAAATATTTCAGAAATGTGTGAATTGAGAAAAAAATTTGCAAGAGACTTTCCCTCCAACACAATTTTCAGTTGCTATAAAACGAATATCTCGACAAATTCTTCTCAATCTATTTGCTTCGAAGATATTCACAAAAGAATATCAATGAATTTATTCGACTTCTTACGAATTGAAAAAATTCTCTTAAGTCCTTTGATGAATATCTCTAGTACGAGGAGTTGAAATAAAGTAGGGGAGTCCATTTTCGTAAAAAAAAAGTCATGGGCTACAAAGATCTCTTGATAAATTCTTTTATCA
This sequence comes from Aleiodes alternator, assembly GCA_963921955.1. Classification (NCBI taxonomy): domain Eukaryota; kingdom Metazoa; phylum Arthropoda; class Insecta; order Hymenoptera; family Braconidae; genus Aleiodes; species Aleiodes alternator. The sequence goes on from OY998103.1 coordinate 12,724,138, forward strand.
AGATCTGTAGTCCTTCCTTGTGCAAAACTTCATTGAAAACAGGAAAAATAATAATTAAATTTCTTCTTTTCTCGATATGAGCAAAAAAGTTCCAGCTTCAATTGTGTGATTTATGTTCATAATTTCTTTCAAGATATCATCAATGCCTCCCCTTCTTTTTCCTATTTCAAAGAAAAAAGACTATATTTTTACATTTTTGAGAATTTTTCCCGATTTTTATCATCTCTTATCTTTAGGAATATCAAGTCGGTAGTGGAAATGGCGATTTTGCCCTAATCTATTTGTAGGAAATTTCAAAAGCTACCAAAAAAAAGCTAGGAAGATTCTCTTGTCTCACTAAGTTTCCAAGATATTGGAAGAAAAATAGGAATTTGCAGTTTTACCGGTATTTGCCAATTATTTTTTTCATCAAATATTTCGGAAACTGATGGAGATGCGTTCTTCTCCCTTAATGCTTTTTTTTTGTAACTCTTAAAAGTTTCTACAAAAAATAGATTATTGCTAAAAGGGCATTATCTCCATTAATTTTCGAGATATTCAGAATAACAATAAGCGAAAAAAATCAACTTTTACTTCTCCACTGGATTGCATTGAGGTAGCTTGAACAGTACACGGATTTGAAGATTGAATAGAATATATAATAAATTTTGAATGAAGGTTTATAGGAATCTAAATAATATCAGGAAATTCGGCCAATTGGCCGTTCTATATTGTCAGATAGATCAATGAATAGACAAGCAATGAAAATAACACGGCCTCCTACGGGCCGATACAAGATTTTGCCTTTTTAGATTAGTCGAAAGGTTAAAATCTGGAAGATGTCTATAAAAAAAAAAAGAAAAATTAGAATCCAATATGAAAATTATTGAGCACCTGATAGCTTTGTACTAAATGATTGTTCCTATTGAATAAAGAAAGACGTGAATACGTCAGTCAAATGGCATCCTATCGGTCAAATAATAAATGCCAAATAATTACTGTCATTCAGAAATTTTTCTTTGAATTTGCTTTTAATACCAGTAAAGACATTTTTCATCATGAATATTAATTTTTGGATGTTTTTTTTTTTCGTTTGTTTCTTATTACAACACACCCAACGACTAGTGCGACACATGATAAAGCTACTTTAAATTAAAATTGCAGTCTCATTCAGTTCATCATCACTGAAACCTAAAAAAATTCCCTCCACGTGAACTCCATTCCAACCACTTGATTATTCAATCTCCAACTTTTTTGAGATAATAAAGAGATAGATGAAGATGAAAATAAGCTTACCTAGTGGAGTGATCAACGAATGAACCGCCGTCTAGTAGCCGCAATTTAGCAAACAGCACAGCACTAACAAAAGGCACCGCGGTGAGCTCCTCAAGGCCAACTTCAACCGAAAATTTGTACTTTTTCTTTTTCATCATGAATGCCATTTCACTGATGACACCAGGGCACTTCACTTTAACCACACTCACCAAATACTTCTCAACGTAATTATTATTTCTTTCCCAAGTTTTTTCTCTTTGCACTGCAGATATTTATTCCACTCGGAGTGGATCTCTTCACTGAATCATCTCAACATATTTTTAATTTGCTTTTAATATTTCTTTAAAATACTGTAGTAACTTTTTTCCTCTCCTTCAATTTATTTTTGAATTATTGAGAATAGCTCTTGTGTCCTTGTTGCTAGTAGCATAAGTCGATTTCTTTTAAAATCAGCTTTTTTGCATCAGTTTCAACGCGATTTATCTTCTGATTTTTAACATTCTTTGGTATTTTTGTGTACTTCCTTCGAATTAATGGATTCTTTTCCTCTAATTGATCCAGCGAATCGCCAATACGGCGAAAGCTTCTCTCCTTTCTCGTTTTCTTGTCATTTTATTTATCTGAAATAAAAAATCAACGACATTAATTTAATTTTTGAGATTTTAGTGATCAGGAAAATTTAATTATTTCATTGGAAAAAGCGAGACAACTGTGTGAGGAAAAGAATAGAATACAATAAAATTGAAACCGAAAATTTCCAATATAATAGAAAGAGTGTGACAAAAAACATGTCAATGTTTTTTAGAGAATATCTCGGAATATTCAAAATGACATTGGCCCAGAAAGCCATAAATTCTTTGTAGCTCTTGAAATTGTCTACAAAGAAAAATATGAGCCAAAAGGGCGTATCTCCATTAGATTCCAAGATAGTCTCAAGAAAAAATTTATTAAAAAAAATCGAGCATATCAACTATGAGGTTCCAAATGCAGTAATAAAATAAATCAAAAATCGAATTTTTCTGTTCTATCGACATATTTTTCATGAAATTCATTTTCCGAAAACATCTCGTAAACCAAACAAGATAGAGCGATTTCCCCCAATCTTTCTTCACAGCTCTTGAATTTTTCTACCAAAAAACAATTAGTGCGAAAAGGGCGTATCTCACGATTTTTCCTCATTATGAGGTAGGAAAAAAACAGCTATGTCAGCCTTGATACACTCGAGAGATTGAATCTTCTTCTCCCCACCTAAATTCCAACTTTTACCAGGCACATTTGTTTTTGTCTTTCAATTTCAAAATGATAAATTTTTTATTGACCGCGTTGGAAAATGTGTTATCTCCGACGAATCTTATCAGCTTTCCACACAGAGTCTGGGACACCTGTGCGTCACACAAGGACACTGGGCTATTGTGTCGAAAGGTCAAATTGAATATTCAATTTTGAAATTTCGAAAGTAATTTATTTTAATGAAAATGTAATTTGTTTTTATCAATTCATATTCTTGCCATTCGTTTCATTTTCATTATCTAGGAAACTATTGAGTTTTCGGGAAATGTCAAATAACCTTATTCGTAGCTCTTGAAATTCTCTACAAAAAAAATATTCGGGTAAAATCCCCTTGTAACTTAGCTTTCGAGATATTCTCAAAGAAAAAACATAAACATAATTGACAAAAAAAGTTACCACATCAGATCTGATAGAGATTCTGATGACAGAATCGAAAAAACCGAGAAAAGAATCGATGACAAATTAAATTGACTCATCGCACTTCTTCACTGAATTCATGGCAAAAAAACAGAAGATAAACAATCAAATTTAGCCCCAGAAATCTATTTATTCGAATAAATAATTTTTATTCCTCTTATCTTCGTGAATTCCCAAGTCACGTGACACTATTACCCAGTACAATAAAAAAAACTACTGTAAATCATTACGGGGAGCCGTTCAATCGTGATAAAACACGAATTGTCCACAGATTCCCAACAATAACTAGAAGATACAATAAACAACGAAAAATACAAAGCCGAACAAATCATTGATTATTTTCTACAACAATTCACGAATTTGACGTCTGAAAAAATCCCATCAGAGGTCAAACATTTATTGAAAAAAGAAAAAAAATACTCCAATTTATTCAGAAAGCAAAATCAGTCATGAATCAATTTTTTTTATTGATTAACATTCGAAACTCGGGTGAAGATGAATGAAATTCTCACTATCCCTCTTTTTTGTGGGGAGGGGGGGGGGGGGGGAACAGCTGGAGAAGAGTAGAAAGATAACCTCTCAATTTCTCGAATTCAAAGTCTCATGAAAAAAAAATTCCTACGAAAAAATGAATTTTCCAGAATTTACAAAATTTCGAGGATTTTATTAAGGGTCCAATTGTGATTTTGGAATTGAGATATGGATGGGAAAAAAATTATTTGAAGTATTTCCGAAATAATTCAGTAGCGGAGAGGTAAAATAGGGAAAGTTCGATTTTTTCAGGCACTATTTTAGAGAATAACTCGGAAAGTAAACGAAATAGAGCAATTTTTGACTCACTGCTTCTATTGCAGCTTTTTGAATTCGGTATAAAAGAGATTAGGACAATATCGGATATTATACAATAAGGATTGATAAAAAAAAATAGACTATTCTGGTTTTGTACACCTATTTTTTTGTCATCAATTTTTCTCAAGTATCTTGGAAACTAAACCAGATGGAGCAATTTCGCACCTTTTCGTACCTCTTGAAATTGCTTACGAAAAACGATCAGTGCAAAATGGGCCTAACTCCATGAATTCAAAGATATTCTAAAAGAAAATCTACTTGTTCTCTTTTACTTCAAAATTTTCATTTCACATTTTTCTCAAATATCTCGGAAATTAATCGAGATAGAGTGATTTTGCCATCATCCTCTTTTGGAGCGCTCTAGACAAAATGATTCGAGTAGAAGACCATATCTCGATAATTATCCAAGATATTCAAATGGCATTTTCGGAAGCAAAAAAAAATCGACTTAGTCTGGCCTCATTTACGATTTTATTACATGTCACTCATTTTTCTCAAATAGCTCGAAAATTAAACGAGATCTAGCGATTTTATCCTAATCTTCTTTTGTAGCTCTCGAAATTATCTGCAAAAGATTAGTGCAAAAAGGCGTATCTTGATGATTTTAAAAATATTCTAAAAACAAAATCGAAAAAAAATCGACTCACTCTGTTTTTATTTACAATTTCATATTTTCACTCATTTTCCTCAAATATAATGGAAATTAAACGAGATATTCCCAAAATTTTCTAAAAAAAGTACATTAGTGCAAAAAGGGTGTATCTCCATTATTTCCCAAATATTCTTAAGAAAAAATTGAAAGAAAAGTCGATTTATTCTGTTTTACCTTTTCGCTACTAAATAACTCCAAAACGAATAGCTAAATTTCCATTATTCCATGAATTTCCAAAATCTGCAGAAACTAACCCCCAAAACTCTCGATAATCGGCAAACGTCAGTACATCACAGCTGTAAATAATCAACGAAATTAATAATAAAACTGTCAATTGGAGAAGACTTTTGAAAAAAAAAAAGTGAATGAAATATTGTTGCTCACTCGTCTATAAAATTCACATTATTGTGCATCCTTAACCAAACTCGTACACTTTCATCGTCGACAATTGGTCACTTTTAACCCCAACACACACACAGGCTCGTACACCTCGAATGGCTTTCTTTATTTACCGTGTTCGCTCTTTTTTTTCCAACTATTTTTTCATTTAATCGCACAGCGAGAGAGAGAGAGAGAGAGACATACACGCACAGGCGAATACTAACGCAGAGAATGTGAGAACTTGTATCCATAAAGTTTTCAGCAAAAAAAAAGAGAAATTCAAACAATTCCTTTCTACCTTTTTCCTTATTTATTTATGAAAATTCTCTTTCTTTTTTTCCAAACTAAGATTCAGTCGGATCGTATACTGTCACGCGAATGGAAATGCCCTCGAGCCCACCAACGCAACTCCAAAGGTGGTCGTCTGCAAACTGACGAGAGTCGTTGTGCGCATTGAACATCAAGATGTCAAGAATGTTACGCGGATGTTGGAATCTGGCGATTGTGGCGCCACACTTTGAAGACTATACGAAGTATCATTTATTTTTCACGTAAAAATATCAATAAAATATTGGATTTAACTGTTTCAATGTGTGGGTGACAATGGAGAGTATACACATTGTTGCAGGAAGTTGCTGAGATGAATAAAAAAGAATAGTGGGAAATTATGAATTTAGTTGCGAAGAGACGAAGTTTTGCAGTTTTTTGTTTATTTAGAAATATCTCGAAAGCTAAATGAGATAAGGCCATTTTGAATGAAACTCTTCTTTGTAGTTCTAGAAATTCTCTAAAAAGAGGAATTCGGACAAAATCGCTCTATCTCACATAGTTTCCGAGCTATTTGAGACAAATTGATGATGGAATATGATCGATTTGTCTGAGAAATTTCTGATAATTTTCAGGCAAACCAGGTCTATTCAGTTATTAATTTTTTTTTGGAATATCCTGGAATCCAAGCGAGATAGATTGATTGACATCACGACCTTTTCGTGAGGGACAATGAGACATTCAATTTTGGTATTCGGATTTTTTGTTCTGGATTATTCAAAATAATTGGAGAACCAATTTTCCAGGTGGATATAGTTGAAAATGATTTAATTCCTGACTTTGGATTTTTTTCGGTTCATTTAGAGGTGACGAGATAAATAATCCTAATTATCGACAGCTTATTTCATGTTGTTCTCTAGTTCATGAGTTTCCTGAGTAATAACACTACTGAATAATTTCAATTTATTAATTTTAATTTATTATTCGTAATTTTTTCGTTTTATCGTTTTATGGGTTGAATGTCCCAGGAAAAAGTTGGTGGTTTTTGCAAAATTTCAATTATGATATTGTTCTCTTTGAATCGTGTGACCAGCCCTAGAATAATCAAAATTAATGGGAGAATTTCATCAACTTGCATTGAAAATTGATTTTTATTCAGGGGCACACTTCTCTTGGTAAATTTTTTTAAATTTTTTCATAAAGGCCTTCACTCCGATGAAGGAATTCAGTTGATTTTGTGTCGCAGGTCTGTTTTGGCCGATTCTTTCCTATTATTTAGTAGAATCCCATGAGATTCTCAAAAATGACAGATTATCCGACATGTCAATAACAGGTGCATCTGAATATATATCTTTATCTCTTTATATTAATTATTTAATTTTTCCAAAATTTGGAATAAAAAAAGTAGAATATTAACATAAAAAAATTCAAATCAGCCAGCACTTCCCGCCAATCTTCGAACTTCCGTTAGAACTCACACATACGCACAACGGTTTCCCCCGAAGCGCTGCTGATGCATTTGTGTGTGCGCTAATCGTCTTGTGTCAATTTTCTCCCATTTACTACCGATCCGTCGCCTCCAGGAAACAAAACCACAAGAAATAATTCCAAAAATACTGTTAGACATCAAATGTAAAGAAATGAGTGAGTGAGTGCCCTAGTGGCAGCAAACTGCTGCAATTTCCAACCGTAATTTTTCCCATCGACTCAAGAATAAAAAATCCAGTCTGTGTGTGCATGTGTGAGTGAACATTGAGTTTTCACGAATAGACATTTCGTCTCATTTCGACGAGAAAATCCCCGATTACCCCGAAAATTTAAATATTGTTTTTTCTTTCAAATGACTTCATTGAAATATTTTTGAACCAAATTGACCATTTAAGTAATTAATCGCGCTTTTGCAATGGTGGTGATGATGAGGCGGGGCTGTAATGTCATCCAGATGATGTAAAAAAAAGCCGACGTGACAACGTATTTACATCACTGGTAATTTATTTAATCTGTCCCCTCAATTTTCTCGAAATTTAAATACTTTTGCTTTTCTAAAACTCGAAACACAAAAGTTCCTTGTTTCTGATTAATTTTTTCTTTTTCTCTTTTTCTTTAGCTCCTATGATTTATTCGACTTGAATTTCATGCGAGATTCAACATTTTCTCGCGCAAATGAATTAATTTAATTCTGAAAAAAAAATTCCCGAACTATTTACGATTTATTACTTGAATTTTCCATTCTGAGATTTTCCTTGGGTATGACCTTCTACCGTGGACCTGCATACATGTATTATGCAATAACCTTGAGTGTTTATAAACATTGTATATCTCGATTTTAATGTAAACACATGACAGACATTTTTTTTTCGTTTTCTTGATTGAGAAAATCATTTTTATTAATGCTCGAAATCACAAAGAAATGGAATTATTGGGAAAGTGAGACTTATGCCCTTTTGATGCTGCAATATTGAGAGAAAAAAAATGGGGTTTAATGGATTCCATCGTTAATTCAATAATGAAGAAATGAATAAAATGAGTTTATTTTTGTCCACTGTCTTCTATGTAAAATGTTTCAAGAGCTGCAAAGATGCTCTGTCCAAAAACTTTATCCCGTTTATTTTCCGAGATATTTGCATAAAATTATTGGAAAACGAATCGAATTCTCCTGTTTCGGTTCGTTATTTGATTAAATTTTTGATAATATCCCGGAAACTAAGCGAGATACGGCGATTTTGTTCTCATCTTTTTTTGTAGGGAATTCCAAGAGCTAAGAAGAATATATCGACGTAAATTGCGCTATCTCGTTAATATTCAGGATATTCTATTTCTTTGTGATTGATTTGGAATAAATATTTCGGAAAATATTTAGAGATAGAACGCTTTCGCCCAAATCCGTTTTTATAGGGATTTTCAAGAGCTGTAAGAGAGCTCACTACAAGAATTTCACTATCTCGCTTAGTTTCCGAGAAATTCTCCAAAAAAAAAAAGGTTTTTTCGGATTTTTCATGGGCAAAATTTTTTTTTATCTCAATTATTTTTTCACGGCATATCGGTCACTAACGCGTTCGTTCATGATTTTCAACCGAACTAATACAATTATTCTTCCAAATATTTCGTAATAATCGATGAGAAAATAAAAAGCATTAATTCACAAGTAACTCATATGATAAAATTTAGTCTATTATTTTTTAGGACTCAGTTATGGAGGATAGTGTGAGTGTCAAGTCGATGGAATCAGTGGCGACTAGTGACGAGTATGAATTTGTAAATGACAAAGGTACAAGTAAACATCAACAGACACTGCTGGAGCCGCCCATGTTAAAAATAGCCAACAACGGAAATTTAGAAGATCTTCAGAACAATTTGCGAGAGGTAAATTCCAGTAGAATGAGAAAAATTAAAGAATTTTCATGGAATTGGTGGTGTTATTTTACAGGTATTGACCGAAGATACGAAAATGGAGAACTCGGGGGACGTTAAAATCATTGGCACGAATCAGAGAACCAAGGAAGTTGGACAGAGCAAGTTTTACGATGTTATAACTACTGAAAAACAAGACGAAATGAAACCTGAGGATTATGAGGAGTATGGTAAAGATAAAATATCTCGGAAACTAAGCAAAATAGAGCGATTTTACCCTAATCTTATTTTCAAGACAATTCCAAGAGCGGCAAAAAAGGATGAGGGAAATTCGCTCTATCTCCCTTACTATCACTTTTTCTTCAGCTTAAAATTCTCTTCAAAAAAGGTCTCTTGATCAATTTCTTCAACCCGTCAGCGGTCGCTCTATGAGACTGTCTCTCACACTTTTTTTAAAGGTATAGGAAACTACCTTTAAAAATTAGTGCAAAATCTCGATTTTTTTTGTATTTGTCAGAAAACTATTCTGCTTTATTGTGGTAATCGCAAAATTTCAAAAATAATTTTTTCTTTTGGAAAAAAAAAATTTTCTTCCGTGCTGTCAGGCAGCGTGAGGCTTTCTATCATCGCGCGCCTAACGTGGTCGGTGGGTAAGCATGGCTCAGTCGCTGTAGATAGCATTAGTGACATCCCCCTCTCATTCTAATACTTTTTTCTGAAATATTTCTTTGTAAACGGAACTGAATCTATCAAAAAAACGAAAATTTTTCAGATAAATCCATTTAATTTCGCCATCAATTTTTTGTTATTTTCTCGGAAACTGAGCGAGATGCGGCAATTTTTCTTCAACCCTTTTTTGTGGAGAATTTCAAGCTCTACAAGAAAGGCTTTGTACAAAATTACTCTATCTCGCTTAGTTCTTGAGATAGTCAGGTGTGAGAGAATCTCTTATCGCGCGCCTAGAGAGCGTTGGCGAGCTAGCGCGCCTGCTGACGGGTTAAATCCACACATTTCAAAGATATTTGCCGAATAATCGGAATCATGAAGATCAGTCGAAATTCTTCTGAAAAACTGGGCTTCAGAAGGATTTGTAAGAATCCCTCCCTTTTCAGAATTTCATTGGGCAAAAATTTAGAGAGAAATTTTCCTTATAGATTTCAAAATTCTTTACAATAAACATCTTTTGAATTTCTTTTTTTTCGCAATTGAAAAGAATCATAATAATAATTGAAATTAAATTGTTTTATTCTTCAATTTAGAATTCAATACATTAGCTGACGTTCAACAAGACTGCACGATATTCAATGGAGTGACTTATCTGGGTTCAGCTGCAATAAACGCCCCCAAATCAGAGGCAGAGATACAAAGAAATATGGCAATACTTTCAGCTGAACAGACACCTCATCTTGAAATTAAAGTGTCTGTATCAGTACCAAGTAGTTCTCAAGGTTCAGTTGTGTTAGTATTTTCTTAAGAATTACATTAAACCAAAAAATAGCAATGATACTGGAGATAGCAGACAATTGACAATTTTTTTTATTCATTCAAATCAGTAAATCATCATAAGAAAAAAAATAACTGAAAAATTTGCACTCATAGTGATTCGAATTTTCTATTGTGCATATTCTTCAATTGTGTATCTTTCCATAAAAGAGGGGAAAAATTATTAGATATCGGCTGTTTTCAGTATCATAAATAGCAGACATCTGACAATTTTTTTTCTATGCACATATGAAAAAACACAGTATTCATCCAATTTTTAAAAAATATTCTTTATTTTTGCAATAATTTATTTGTTGAAAAAAACCCAAACAATTGTCAGATGTATGCTATTTTCATCACCGTAAAATTACCGCTAAACAATAGGAAAAAATTATGTAATTTCAATGGGATTTTTTTTTGTCATTCAATTCTTTCAGTCTGTACGATGCTGGTACACAACAACCATTGACTTACTATGAAGTACAAAGAATATTATTTTATGTACGTGGTGATATTACTGGTAATTGTGCTGCATGTTTTGCATTTACATGGTCCCACGGTGATACACAAGAGTCAGCCATATTTCAGTGCCACGTATTTCGCTGTGACATACCAGAAGCAGTGAGTTTATTAACAAATTATAAAAATAAGTATTATCTCAACTCAATTCATTGGTGAAAAGGTAAAACACGAAAAATCCATAATATCTCGGAAACTAGGGGAGTTACATTTTTTTTCTCGCTTAGCTTCCAAGACATCCTCAATAGAATGAATACACTAAAAAATCCAGTAGTACAGAAGTAAAATAGGAGTCGATTTGTTTGCCTTTTTAGAATAATTTCTTGGAGATTAAACGAGATACGCTTTTTTTACTCGAACCCTCTTTTGTAGAGAATTTCGAAGAGCTACGAAGAACTGGGATAAAATTCCTGTATATCGCTTAATTTCCAAAATAATCTCCAAAAACTTATTTGAAAATAATGGATTTTCTTTTTCTCCCATTTCTCTTTCTCCCAAGAGATAATACCATTTTTCTTCGATTTGTCATGATTTCTTTTTATTGACCCCCTTTTTGAATTAATGAAGACACAAAAAATTTCATTGAGACCTCAAATCAACTCTGAAATTGAGCTCATTGACTTCATTCCGTCTCTCCACTAATCAAAAAGAATTCAATAAAACTCGAATAAATTACCAACTAAATGTTTTCCTTCACAGGTTGGACAAGTATCAGCCTGTTTCGCTAAGGCATTCAACCGCATACCAAAATCAATGACCAATTCATTAACAAGCAGTGATTTTAATCATGGTTTTAATCAAAATGATAAAACAAATTCACGTGTCTTTATATTTGAGGTAACAATGGAAGTTAAGGAGGAGGATGGACGTGGTAGTTACAGTACAGTACCAAAAGATAGGAATTGCTTCAAATTGAGAAGCAACGTGACTAAACAAGTTTGTTTGAGTATTCAGCAAGTTTCAAGCAAAGAGGGGGGCATTACACTTGAAGTTGAGAGGTGCTTTGGAGTTTTGGTTAGTCCTGGACGTAATGTGAAGCACAGTGATATGCGTTTGCTTGAAATGGTGAGTTTTTAATGAAAACTTTCATTGAATTTTCGAGTTGAAGTGATGAGAGTTAGTGAAGAGTTTGAATATATTCCAGTAGTGAAGAGGTCAAATGAGTTTTTTCTGTCATTAGTTTTTCGAGAATATGCCGGGAACTAAGCGAGATAAAGCGCTTTGGCAGTAATCCTTTTTGTAGGAAATTCCAAGGGCTACAAGAAAAAATTTGGGTGAATTATCCAATCTTGTTTAGTTTCCGAAATATTTTGAAAACAAAAACAAATGACAAAATTAGATGTTAAAGAGAAATGAATGTTCCTCGCTCAGCTATTCTTTGAGAATAATGAAATTATTCTATTTCCCTTAATTCCGTAGATATCAGTCGAATCCAATTTTTAAAATTCCTCTGAACAAATAAATTATTATTCAATAAGATTTTACACTTTTAGGTTTCACAATTTTCTAAATGTGCATATATTCCATTTGTTTCTAATAATTTATTTGTGAGGAGAAAACAAATTGTCAGAGGCCTGCTACTTCATGAAACTCAAAATAGCAGACATCTGATAACTTTCGGATTTTCCTTCTGTTAAGCAAATGAATTATTTAAAAAATTGGATAATATGCATATGTAGGAAATTCAAAAAACTATAAACGCAAATTTTCCCACAATTTTTTTTTTACTAATTTATTCATTTGAAAAAATTATAAAAAATATCACTTTTGTGTTGATGTCATTATCATGCTATTTTCAGTACCCTAGTAAATTGACATTTTTCTGTTTTAAATCTTCAATAGCAATCGAGTGTAGCACCGATGGGCCAGGACAAGCAGTGTTACAACATCTGCGGTAGTTGGGATCCAGGGGATCCAGCATTAGAAAATCTAAACAATGAAACGAAAGAAGGAAAAATATATATGACAGTAGCTGTTGACCTCGTGATAAGGGGAATTCGTGAACCGGTTAGATTCGTAATTGAAACAGCAGTTAAGGTTTATCCACAGAACGAGAGATTTTGGTATTTAAGTAAAAAGAATCTCGTACAACAATTTCAATTGAATTCAAAGGAGATTGTGTCAGCGGACAGCAAAGAAATACATTACGAAGTCCAGAGTATCGAGAGTTCTGGTGAACTTGATAGAAATCGTCTGAATTTAGCGCTTAATTTGGCATCATTAATTAGATCACCTTCTTTAACGAGTATTGATACATTAACACCAAAGGAAGAGGCGGATTCAGATGGAGATGAACCAATGCTTAGTGGTACTGGTGAAGTATCAAAGTATTGTTCAGTCGATGAACTAGCAAGTTGGAAGGAAGTCCTCGACAGTTGGCAAGTTAATGAACAACGTCCAAAATTACTCATTAAATTGACAAGACAAGGAATTCCTGAGGCACTGCGTGGGGAAGTTTGGCAGCGTCTCAGCAATTGTGATAATTCACAGGATATGATGGATAAGTACAGGATTCTTATTACAAAGGTGAGTGTTTGGTTCTTTTCAATTATTTATCTAATAGTGAAGAGAGAAGTTGAAAAATCTAGCTCTTTCTCTTTGGTCTTGGAGAATATCTCAGCAAATAAGTAAGACTGGGAAATTTTGGTTTAATGCCTTTTTTGTAGAGCGCTTCAAGAGCTACAAAAAGGGATTGAGAAAAGATCTCGCTTGATTTTTGAGATATTCTCAAGAAGAGTTGGACCAGAGAGATTAATCCTGTTCTTTTTGATAAACTTTTTTGTAGTAGCGAGATTCTCTACAAAAAAGCTCTCTCGATGAATTTCTCCAAATTCAATAGTTTTTAAGTTATTCTCGATTGTACGTAATTTGTCCAAGAACTTTTTTTTTTAAGTGAATTTTCAAATAATTTTTCTAAAATGAATTTTATCAATTATTGTATTTTGCAGGAAAGTAGTTGTGAGAGTGTAATCCTGAGAGACATAAATCGAACGTTCCCCGCCCACGATTTCTTCAAAGAAACTGGAGGTCTTGGACAGGATTCATTGTACAGAATCAGTAAAGCATATGCTGCATATGATGAAGAAGTTGGTTACTGTCAGGGATTGAGTTTTCTTGTTGCCAGTCTTCTTTTACACGTAAGCATTGACTACATAATGACGAATGTAAATTACCTCATGTAATGAACAATTTAAGAAATGAAGAGATAAAACAGACGTCGACTTTTTTTTGCTGATCTTTTATTAAGAATATCTTGGAAATCAATAGCCATACGCTTCTGTCGCTCTGAACCTTCTTTCGTAGTAAAATTCAATGGGTACAAAGAAAGAATTAGGGCAGAATCGCTGTATCTCTCTTAGCTTCCGAGATATTCATAGGAAATCGGTAAAAGAAAGTAAACTAATGTTTCACCTCTTTGCCACTAAATCGCGGGTTGTACATATGAATACGGAAAAGAGTAAAGGTTTTAATTTGTTGAAATTAAATTTTTTGATAATGAAAAAAAAAAAATCTTGATGAATCATTTGCATTTTTTTTGCGATGGTGAATCAAGTTTTTGGTATTCTTTCTCCTTCTTCTGTAAAAATGGAATAAATCGAAGAAATTGATTCTGGCACTCATTATTAATTTTTTTTGTTGCAGATGCCAGAGGAACAGGCATTTTGTGTTTTAGTCAAGCTGATGTACAACTACGGTCTGAGAGACTTGTACAAGGACAGATTTGACAATCTCCACATGCGTTTTTATCAGCTCAATCGTCTGATTGAGGTAATTAATGGGAATTTTACAATGAAATTCCGAGAATAGCGAAAGGATAAAACAGAATGAGTTAACTTTTTTGTGATAATTTTTCGCGAATAGCTTGGAGAATAACGGAGATATGCTCTTTTTCTCCTAATCCTTTCCGTAGCCCTTCAAATTCTCTACAAACATAAATCAGGGCAAAATCACCTTATCTCGCTCAGTTTCTGAGATATTCGATGAGAACAAATGACGAAAAAATAATAATTTTCATTGGAGATTGAGAAGAAATATCTCAGAAAGTAAGCGAGATTGAACTATTTCACCTTTATTCTTTTTTGTAGGAAATTTCAAAAGTTACAAAGAAAAGATTAGGACAGTGAATGCGGATTTCCATTAGTTTCCGAGGCATTCTCAGAAAAAGATCGACTTATCTGGTTTTTACCTTCTCGCTAATGAATTTATGAATTGAGGTAAATTATTATTTTTTTCTTTCAGGATCAATTACCAGAACTCTACAAACATTTTTACGATCTCGGTGTCGAGACACACATGTTCGCTGCACAGTGGTTCCTGACACTTTTCACCGCTCGATTTCCTCTCTATCTCGTATTTCACATTCTTGATGTATTTTTATTACAAGGATTGGACACTATTTTTCAAGTTGCTCTTGCATTACTCACGGTAATTATGTAATTTTTACAAATCTATGATATTGACGAGACAATTTTTTTTGGAATAAAAAAATTAACGGAATTTGATTCTCTGAATTTTTATCTGAAAGTTGGGGAAATCCACAAAAAAACGAAAAAATAAAATTCAGTGAACAGGGAGAATAGGATGAGTTTCTTTTCTTGTTATTCATTTTTACAGAATATCTTGGAAACTAAGCTAGATAGCACAATTTCGAATTCTCTACGAAAAAGGATTACCAATATCGTTCTATCTCGCTTAGTTTCTAAGATATTCTCTGAAAATTGATGAAAAAAATTATTGCGCGGTGAAATTATTCAAACCATAAGGAATATGGTTTTTTTTTCAGGTTGTCGAATCTCTATTGATATTTTCACTAATGCAATCTACTTTTTTTATTCCAATTTTCGATCTCAATTGAAGCTCTCAAAATAAATAATATAAAAATTTCCGAAAAATTAATTCTACTTTGTCGTCGTTTTTTCGGAAATATTTCAGAATCTGAGCGAGATAGACTACTTCACGAAATGACTTTTTTTGTAGCTCTCATTGTCCCTTACAAAAAGGTCATGATGTAAATTACTGTATCTTGCTTGGATTCCGAGATATTCTAAAAAAAACTGATAACTAAATTTTTTTTTTTCAATATTTATTTCCCTCGCATTACCATATCGGTTTTATACCCTCCCCTTTCATCTGCCTTTTTACCGCCTTCCTTCCCTATTTGCGAGAGCAATGGATCGACTTTTCTCTTACTGCCCGCATTTGCCGTGGACCGAGGAAAATCATGGAAAAAACTGATAACTAAATAAACCCGATTTGTCTGAAAATTATTATGAATTTTTCAAACAAATCAATTTTATTCCATCATCACATTTTGGAGAGTATCTCGAAAACTGAACGATTTTGTTCAAATCTTTTTTTGTAGCTCTTGAAATTCTTTATAAAACCGTCTCAGGACGAGAAAGGCGTATCTCCATTATTTACCCAGATATCTCGAAAAAACTGGTGATGAAATGAAATTAATTTTTCTTGAAAATTTCATAATCTCCCGAAAATGTAGAATTTAATTAATCTCTTTTTTATTGAAAAAAAAAATTTCAGCTATGCAAGAAGGAATTACTCCAGCAAGACTTCGAATCCATATTAAAATATTTCCGGGTACATCTACCAAAACGTTGTCGCAATGAAGAAGTATCACGTCATGTAATGAAACTTGCATGCTCAGTTACATTGAAGAAACTTAAAAAATATGAGGCAGAATTCACAGCACTGAAAGGTAATTTTATTTTCTACATATAAAAGTGGAAAATTTTGATGGAATAATCGTTTTTAAAATTGTGGACAAAAATTGAGAAAAATACTCTATTAATGTTGTATTGTCTGAGAAAAAATATGTCTTTGTTTATTAATAATTCGTACATTTTTGTTTATCTTCTTCAGTTCAGTGTTCTATTGTGCGTTGCATGATATTAGTTGACGATTTTCTGAATTTAGTTTCGACGAAAAGAAATGACTTTATGAATCTCGGTGATTCATTGTCAAGTATAGGTAAAAAATGGGAGGGAAATGGGCACTCGAAAAACGTTGATGCAATTCAATTTTTTTTTCTATTTTCTTAATTGAATTTTTTTTTATTTTTTCGGAAAAAAAATTTCGTTATACCTTTCTCTTTATATTTACTTTTGTTTGGATTTGTTTTTTTCTCCTTCATGACAATAATTTATTTTTTCTTATCATGAGGTCCATTTTATCCCAGTAAATTCTCAAATAATAATCCAAAAAGTGAATGAAAGCTTCATTCAATAATAATACCAAGTTAATTGTCTAGTCTCGATGGTATACGTCTCGTAATACAAAATACTATAATTATTTTGCCATAAATGATGAATAATAATTCAACGAAAGAACAGGAAAAGTCTACCAAACTAATGTTTACTGTATTTTCCATCAGTTATAAATGTTTTTGTATTATTTTTCACGTGCTTATTATTATTATCAAGTTTTTTTTTTTTATTTATCATCCAAAATTCATTAAATTATATTTTGTGTTATGATTTGTTCCTCCTTTTTTCGACTTTTTATTTATAAAAAAAAAAAAAAAATTAACGTTATTCACAAACAACAAAGATTACCAATAATTTATTGCCAAATTGTTCAAACAATAATAATGATGATGATAATAATAATAAAGTAGAAATTTTATAGAACAGAAAAATGTTATGAATTTGCACAAATTTTATTCACTGTTTCTCTACCCACTTTAGTCCTGCTTTTTAACATTTTATCTACATGAATAATAATCATGATGAAGAAAGGGAAAAGATGCTTGAATGTCTTTCTTTTAGCTATCAATGGGTTTTGGTTATCAATGATGATTTGCATGATTAATTTTAACAAATCGAAAAGTAAGGAGAGGTGGAGTAGAATGAACGTTTCAATTGAACGTTTCGAGATAGGGATTTTCCAATGAATCTATTGGAAAGCTCAGAAAGTTCTAATTGGACAAAATTCGTCAAAATTGATTTTTTTTTTCAATTTTATGAAAATTTGTATTTTTTTGGCCAAATTTTGAAGGGTTTATTCTTCTCGGATAACGAAAAAATTCATCTTTTCGGTGTTATCTTCGATTTTGTTGGTCGTAGCGACTTGCGGCTGATCTCGACTGGAAGATGAGTGCATTTCTCAACCATTTTTTTTTTAACCACATAAATAGATGAGAAATGAGCTCACCTTTCATTTGCGATCAACCCTCGATCGTTACGACTGATAGAACCAGAGATATTCCCGAAAAACTGAAATTTTTCAAAGACGAAGGGTTTCACCTCCAAATCTTGAACAAAAAAATGAAATTTCTGAAAAATTCCAAGAATTAGTTTCTGACATATGATTTCCATTGAAAATTTTCTCAGCTTTTCAATGGAATTATAGAATTATGAGAAAAAACCTATCTCTAATATTACCATCGACTTCGAGTAATTTTCATAGCATCAAATACCAAAGCTAAAACGTGTCCCTTTTACCCCTTGTGTTCATTTCACCCCACCTTCCGCTGCATTCAATACTAAAGTTTAGTATCGGAGAGATATCTCGGGAAGTAAACGAGATAGGCAAATTCTTGTAGTGACTCCTTTTGTAGCTCTTGAAATTCTCTACTAAACAAAAATTGATGTAAATTCGCGCTATCTCGCTCGGTTCCTGACATATTTTCAAAAAACTGATGATGAAGTAAAATTTTTTTGTTTGAAAACTTCAGAATCGTAGGAATTCCGGGAGTTTAAGAGAAAAATCTTCGAAATTTTTTATCTTTTTTTTTCTTTTTATTTTCTATACAATGTTTTTTTCACGAACTTTTTGTATTCCAATAGATTCTGGGATATGCTGAAGTTGAATTCATTGGGAAATTTTGAAAAAGAAGGGAATTCTGCGGTTTTTTTCGATTTTCTCAGGATGTGAGAGAAATCGGGAAATTTTAGGAGAGATCTTTTCTGTAGAGGAAAATAGGAGTTACAGGGAGGATTTTTAGACAAATTCTTACAGTCGCCCACAGATCCTCAGAAAACATATATAAAGAAATGGATTTTCTATTAATTGAGTTACTAGTTGAGAGTTAGAACAGAATGATATCATCACCGTAGAAGCAAAGTGGCGTAAATGCTATGTATAGACATTTCACTTACGTCACTTTGTTTCTAAGCGACGATATAATCTTAATTTTTCGGTGTTTAAGAATAATCTGGGAATCTCAGCGAGATGAGGCGAATTGGCCTCAATTTTTATCTGTAGAGAATTGCAAAGAGCTATAAAAAAGTATTCCAGCGAAATTTCGCTATTCCGCTTAGTTTCCGAGATATTTCATAAAACTCACGTTAATGAAGAGGTAAAAATTTTAAGGCTATCTCGAGAACTAAGCGAGATAGAGCGATTTTGCTTGAATTCTTCCTTGTCCAAACCATTAAGAGTTACAAAAAAAGGATTTACATAAAACTGATCTATCTTACTCCATTTCCGGGATATTCTTAAAAAATCAGTAGTGAAGAGGGAAAATCGTTTTTTAAAATATTTTTTATTGCTAAGCATTTGTGAGTTATTTACACGTCTCTATTCACCTAGTTTCTCGCTATAGTATACATATCTATATTGTGCAGATAAACTTGGGCTTTTGCTGAAGGTTCACCCCTTCCATTTTTGTTATTGTCGTTTATTTTTAATGAATGTCTTAGGGACTAAGCGAGATAGTGCAATTCGGTCTGAATCTCTCATCTTAGGAGAGAATTTTCAGAGCTACAATAGATGGTTCCTACTCAAATTTCGTTATCTCGTTTACTTTCCGAGATGTGCGGAAAATTTTCCTGGAAATGAAAAAAAAATATTCAAAAATCGGGAATTTTTCTGCAGAGTCCTACTATCTGAAAAAAAATGCGATCAAAATAAATACTGTTCCAAAAATCCCGATATGCACCTTCATTCCAAGATATTTGCTAATAAAATTCCATAATGAAAAGGAGAAAAATACGAGACTTCAATTTTTTCCAACAATTTTTTGAGAAAATCTCGGAACCTAAGTGACATAGCGCAAATCTACCTATATCCTTTTTCGTAGATAATTTCAAGAGTTACAAAAGAGGTGTCCACGAGTATTCCCCCATTTCGCTTACTTTTCGAAATATCTTTAAAAACATTAATGAAAAAATAGAGTATTAAAGAGATGAAAAAGAAAATTCTATTTCTGCTCATTAGTTTTTTTTTTAGTCTCAATCTTTTCGGGGGAATCTTAAAATTCTTTATAGAAGAGGACTGATGTAAAATCGCTCTATCTCGCTTAGTTTGCAAGATATTCTCGGAAAACTAATGGTAAAAAAATCGAATTCTTATTTTCCCGCGTCACTTTCATCAACTTCTCTAAAAAAAGATGAAAAAGGAAATTCCACTTTTCCTCATTCGTTCTCCCACAAAAATTTCGGAAACTAAGTGAGACAGAGCGAATTATTATCAATCCTTCTTTTACAGCTCTTGAAATTCTCTACAGTAGAGGATCTATGCACAATCGTCCCGCCTCTTTCTTTTCCGAGAAATTCTCAAAAAATCAGAAAAGACTTACAAGATGACGTAAATTTACGCAAAATCCCTCCGCAAATATAAAAATTCCCTCAAATTCGGAAATATTCACAAAAAAATAGCCAATCTAAATAAACTCGACTTTTCAAACGCATCGATTGATCTATGAAAAAAATCGAAAAAAAATCAAAGAATAAATAAATACACCTATTCCGATAATGAATAGCACGTGGTGTGATTGTAACAGCTGTTTTCTGCTTTCCCTATCTCACTCACGCGTTATCTCACTTCACTCATGATACAAATAATGTGTATTGGTGATATGTGTATACAAGTAAAATGACAAATCATCATAAACTGGTTGTTCACAAGTTTCAAATGTATTGAAGTAAAAGCGCGCTGTTGTAATAAAGTATGACTTACTGGTCAAACTAAAGAGTATTGTTGATTGATTTGTGTTTAAAAATATCGATTCAATTTTATTATTAAAACTTGAAATTTTCGCATTTATGATAAGTTATTAATTACGTAATTAAAATTAAATATTTGAAGATTTTCGTAAAATGAGTCACGCGGCTAAAATTGAATTGCAAAGTAAGAAATTGATGAAGTATAAAAGTTATTGTGAATTTAAAAAAATTAAATTTAGTTGCCAAGTGACGAATTTTTGTTTTTTTTTTCGATATTTTTGGAAATTTTGTAGATATTGAAAATTGTTCGAAAATTGCAATTTAATCTTTTTGTACTCATTTTTTGGGGGGTTTCTCAATTTTTTTTCAGAGGCACAAGAGAATGCTGATGAATTTAGTAATGAAGTGGAACAGTTACGTACTGTTATTGCCAGGAATGAAGAGGAAAAACAGAGACTCGAGGCTGAACTTGTGCAAGTCAAGGAGATGCTGCAGAGAGAAGTTTCAAGGGCTGATGCTGAGAGCCGGAGGAATTTGATTATTATTAATGAATATAAACAAGTGAGTATTGATAAAGATTTTGGGGAATTGTTATTTTTTTAATTTTTATCGTAAACCGGTGAGGTTCCCTTTATTTCAAGCCTGTTGCGACAAATTTTATGTTATTTAAGTAACTGAAATAAAATTCAGACGTATAAAGATAAAATAGGACATATATTCATTTGTTTAATCGTTTTTCATAGAATATTTCGGAAACTAAGTGAGATAAGATGAATTTGCACGATTTTTTCTTTCGTAGCTCTTAAAATTCTCTCCAGGAATGGATTTAGATATTTCTCGTATCACTGAATTTTCGTTTTCTTACTTTTTTTTAGATATGTCAACGCTTAGAAGACGACTACAATGCTGCCAAAACCGCCCTGAGTGAATTGAGAGTAAGTAATTCAGTGGTGAAGAGGTAAAACAGAATAAATTGATTTTTTTTGTCATTCGTTTTTGAATATTATTTCAGAAACTGAGCGGGATAGCGGGATTCTCGTACAAACCTTCTTTGTAGCTCTTGAAGGTGTCTAAAAAAAAATATTCAAACGAAACTGCGCTATCTCGTTCAGTTTCCGAGATATTCTCCAGAAATGAGCGACGAAAAAATCTACTTTTTTGTGTAAATTTTTTCTTTATCATCTCGGAAACTAAGCGAGATAGCGCCATTTTGTCGGAATCCTTTCCTGCAGCTCTTGAAATTTTCTATAAAAAAAAATTCTTGGTTTTCTTGAACTCATAAATTGAGAAAATTCTTACTGTCTAAGATATGTTCAAACACGCATTCTCCAAAAAAAAATTATAATTTCACTTTTTACAATTAGATTGAATGAATTTTTTCCTCAATTAAATAAAAATAATTGAAACAATAATAAATTGCAGATAAAAATATCGAAGTGTGAAAAATGCAGAGTTTGCGTTGCCGACTCATCGACAGTTTATGCTGATATATCACATCCACTTGAAAGCCGTGCGGATCCAGTTTTACATCGTGCACAAGAACGTGTCCGTGAATTAGAACTTGAATTAGCTCAAACTAAATTGGCACATGTTGAGGCTGAGTGTCGAAATCAGGTAATATTTTTTATTATTGTCGACAATGTTTAATTGACCTTTATCGAAAGCCACAAAGTCATAAAGATGGAGAGAGAAGCCGTCGTCTTAGAAGCTAAACGGCGTAAGTGTCAAAAAACAACACTTTTTAGAGAGAAAGAGACGTATGTCCTGAATACATCTCGAAATGTCCTTCATGATTTGATGAACAAAAGTTTTTAAAACTGGAATTTGAAGCAACGAAAGGTCGTATCTTCTAAACATATGGCCTTCTGTTGTTGATAATGTTAGAAAATTTGCGGATGTTATAAGGGTTCATAATAACAAAAAGGCGTATTCCCAATTCATAAGCCCCTTTATTATTATGAGTGATTCCCTGAATTGTTTCAGATCTTTTAATAATAGATAATAACAAAAAAGCGTATCACCGGTACTTACGCTAATGATAATTTTTTTTCTTACTCCCACCTCCAGTTAGATACTATCCCATACGATGACATAATATACTATTTTTTCATCTTCAATTTACTTTAAAATTCTATGTGCGGGAGATACGATTTTTTGTTATCATCAACTTCATATAACAAGTTGCAAATCTAAGGAATATTCAAGATCAAACAGGCGTATGTGAGGGAGATACGTCCCTCTTATATTAGCAACTCGGACATATACCTATTTTTTCTACTCGGAAAAAATACTGTAAATCATCGGAAAAGGAGGGGATAATCGATCATGCCAAAGAAAATTACGCACTTTTGTTCTAAAGAAGGAACAGCGGAAGAATGGCACTCATGTCCTTTTACTACTGGAATAAAATGATAAAAGAATATTAGTCAAAAATAATCAGTAGCGAATGGGTAAAACAGGAAAAATCCATTTGTTCTAACATTCCATCTCAAATACCTCAGAAACCAGGTTATCTCCGTTAGCTTCAGAATTATACTATTGAGTATTACGACAAAAATAATTCAATTTTTTTATTCTCCCTCTTCACTATCTGCAAAACTAGTAGATTCACAAAAAAAAACTCAATAAACTTTTTTTGTAGGGAATCGAATTTTCTACAAGAAAGGTTTCCTGCTAAATGTCCCTATCTCCCTTATTCTTCCAGATATTTTAAAAAGTGAACTATTGACAAGAAAAAATGAAATTATACTGTTTGACGATTCCATCACTGAATCCAGTAGTAAAGAGATGAAACAATAGTCGCAGAATCAACGGGTTGAAAATTTAAAAAAAAATTGAATAATAAATTATTTTTTCTAGGATTTGACGCATCAACTCCACGCAACAGCGACAGAACTTCAGACAGCTCGGAACACGTGGCCCTGGCTGAGTAAAACATTATCGAGTATAAAAGAAGCAACAAATAAACGTGATGCTATTAATCCAGGTGTAATGAGACGGGAGAGTGCACCAGGTGGTGAAATGAGGCATACACTCCACTCGCAGAGTCGTGATACTATTAAAGAGGCTGTTTGATTTAGTAAGTAGAGGAAAACCAATTCTTTTATTTTCTACAATGAAAAATGAGTCCAAAATTTAGTAGTGAGGGGTGATCCCCAAAGGAATATCTCAGAAATTAAAAGAAATAGGGTAATTTTCCTTGAATTCTATTTTGTAGGGAATTTTGAGAGCTACGAAAAAAGATTCAAATGTAATTGCCCTATCTTGCTTACTTTCCGAAATATTCTGAAGAAAATCCACCTATCCTTCTTTTCTGCCTTTTTTTTTCAAGACCACCTTTGAAACTAAGTAAGATAGAGCAATTTGAGCTGAATGGTATTTTGTAGAGTTTTCGAGATATTCGCATGAAAATAATTGACTCCGGTTCTACCTCTCCTACTGAATTATTGAAAAATTCATTGAAAAATTCACTAGGGAAAGGTGGAGTAAAATGTACATTCCAATTGACCGTTTCGAGATAGAGATTTCTGAATGATTTCATTGCAAAGCTGAAAAAATTTTAGGTGGAAAACATGAGCCGAAATGTTTTTTTTTTATTTTCTGAAAATTTTACATTTTCAGCCAAATTTTGAAGGGATTCTCTTTTCAAAAATCAAAAAAATTCACTTTTTCCTCAATATGTCGGGTTTTGGTGGTCGTAGCGACCTGAGATTGATCTCAAACAAAAGGTAAGCTCATTTCTTATCGCATTATGTGGTTGAAATTTTTTGTAATCAATTTTTTAAAATGTTATAGGCCATTTTCTGAACATCAGTTTTTGTCCTATGAATACTCAAAAATTTTATAATTTTTTTTGAATTCACATAATTCGATGGAAAATGAGCCCACCTTTTATTTGAGATCAATCCTAGATCGCTACGATCAACAGAATCAGCGGGATATATGCGAAAAATTGAAAGTTTTTAAAAACAGAAGGGTTTCACCTTCAATGAAGATTCAAATAAATAGCTTTGGACATATGATTTCCATGAGAAATTTCCACAGCTTTCCAATGGAATCATCAGAAAAAGCCTATCTCCAATATTTCCGTCGAATTTCGAATCCTTTCGGGTAATTTCTGGAGTATAAAATACCAAAATTAACAGGTGTCCATTCTACCCCACCTTCCTCTAATTATTCTTCTCTTCTTTTTTAAAAACTTAATTTATTTTATTGATAATTCCTTCAGAGACAATGGGTAATCTGAGCATCGACTCGGTATTGCCCAAGGAAGGAGTGACAAGATTATTTTATCCATCTTGAGATGAATTCGTTGAAAAATAAAACGTTTATACAATTCGTCAAAGATAATTCCAATAGATTCTCCATAATCACTAATTTCTCCATTTAATTTAAAACGTGATTATTGTAATTCTGCTGTCATTGTAAATTTTTTTTCTACTTTCATATTAAAACTGTTACTTTTTAATATAATCAAATAAGTTTAAAATAGTGGCAGAAAATTGGTCGAATGTTCTTGTTTATATCTTGTATATATCTCTGTAATGAGTATATTTAGGGAAAAGTGATAAGAAATCTTCTTTTCAGAGGACTCAATGCTCTAAAAAAATGTTTCTCGATGAATTTTCGTGAAACCTGGCGGTTCTCGAGCTATCTTCAAAATTCAATATATGGAATTTTGAAAATTTTACTTCTTCATTTTTGAAAATTTATTGCACATTCAAAGTATTCTCCAATTTTCTCGGAAATCACGAGTTTTAAAGAAATTTGTCAAGGATGTTTTTTTTATAATTTCCTCTAAATCTACTCCTTTCAGTGATATTCCGAAAAAAAATGTGAAAAGAATCGATTGTTACCACTTGACTGCTGCATTTTCTCATACATTACGACGTAAATTTAATTTTATTGCTAAATTCCACAATCGTCATTCGAAATTGATGGAAAAATAATTAGTTTGCAACTCATCAGAGTTTCATGAGAAGCAAAGAAATGAAAATTCAAATGAAATTGATTTTTAAATTCATTTGATGAAATAATGATTTTTTTTGTTCATAATTCGCATTTTTTTCAATAAAATGATTGATCACTGAAATTACGATTAGATTCAGATTCAGGAGGTTCAGAGCCTCGAATTCAAACAGTAAAATTGAAGAAATGTCGTAATAAAGACAAAAATTTAGTGTATGGACAAATGAAAATATTGAAATTTATGGAATTCCAGGATTTTCATATCTTTTCTAGAGAGAGCAGAAAAAATGTCCTAGAAAATGATATTATCCAATCTCATCAGGATGAATAACTACTATCGAGATATTGGGAAAACAATTTGGTAATAATAAGTTCAAAAAAAGGAGAAATCAATTCTTTTGTGATAATTTCAATAGAATATCTTGAAGACTAAT
Source organism: Aleiodes alternator (assembly GCA_963921955.1). NCBI lineage: Eukaryota > Metazoa > Arthropoda > Insecta > Hymenoptera > Braconidae > Aleiodes > Aleiodes alternator. Next base: position 12,749,904 of record OY998103.1, read on the forward strand.
GGAGATATGTCCTTTTTGCTCTAAATCCATTTTTGTGGTAAATTTTAAGAGCTACAAAAGGGATTCGCCCAAAATTACTCTATCTGAATTAGTTTCGGAGATTTTCTGAAAAAACAAATGACAAAAAATAAACTTAATTTTTTTTATTTACTCGAAAATGATGAAAATTCAATTGCATTGCGCTTTTTCCATCAAAACGTTTCTTTCCTGAAATTCCATAAATTTCATCCCTTCTCAAGATGAGAATCGTAGTGTGCAGATTTTTCACCCAATTTTTTGAACTGTAACTAAAAAAAAGTGGAAAAAAAATATATTGATATTATTTTGATGAAATTATCGATCAATATCTCGTTATGTTTAACATTTTGTATTTGTTTCTATTTATTGAAGGGAAAAAATAAGGAAAATAGAACAATATTCACTGCATCGGCTAAATTATTGTCTGAAAAAAAATATATATATATTTTGTTATATATTACATCATTATTTTTCTATTAGAAAGACATGAATTGAATAAAAAACGTACTAGAGTTTATTGAATCACATTGTTGCTGCCATAATTTAATTCACATCATTGATATATTCATGGAAATAAAAAAAATGAGATTTTGTCCAAATAAATTATTGTAAAAGAGTAGGGGATGGTGGAGTAAAATAAACACAAGGGGTAAAACGAATTCGTGTTAGTTTGGGTATTTGATGGTATGAGAATGACTTGGAATCGATTGAAATATTAAAGATTTTTTTTCTGATGATTCCATTGAAAAGATGAAGAAATTTCTCATTGAAAACATACGTCAGAAGTTATTTCTTGGAAATTTTCAAAAATTCCTTTTTTGCTCAAAATTTAAAGGTGGAATCCTTCTGTTTTTGCAAAATTTCTATTTTCCAGGAATATCTCTAGTTCTATTCGTCGTTCGACTTGGGGTGGTTTTTGAATGAGAGATAAGGTCATTTCGCATCGATTTATGAGATTTAAAAAACATTATCAATTTTTGAAGTGATTATAGGGCAAAAATTGATATTCAGCAAATGGTACATATATTTGAAAAATTGATTCGAAAAAATTTGAACCACATAAATTGATAGAAAATGAGCTCACTTTCCATTTGAGATCAGCTCCAGGTCGCTACACCTAACAGAACAGGAAATATCGTTGAAAAAAGTTAATTTTTTTCGATTCACAACTTGACCAAAAAAGTAAAATTTCCCAAAATTGAAAGGAATTAATTAGACGAATGTTTTCCACCCAAAATTTCCTCAGCTTCCTAATGGAATCACTAGGAAATTTGTATCTCAAATCGTTCCATCAGAATGTCCTTTTTACCCCAACTTCCCCAACATTCATCAAAATTAAAAAAGTGAGATTTTGTCCAAGTGAATTAATTTAAAAGGGTAATTGAAGGCAGAAATCAATACTGCATGGTACTAGAATCGTAGTTTTTAGTAGAATGCATTGTTTTATATGGAGCAATGAAAAAAAATGTATGACATAAAAATGTTTTAAACATGAAAAAAATGAAAAAATTTTGAAACTTTTTTTTTTTGGTGAATTGACAAAGTTTAAGAGTTTGTGCTGTGAAAACTTTTTCGATTCAGTTAAAGGGTGATATGTTTTTTCGTAGGAAGGAATCAGTTGAATTTACTCAGGAATCAATTCACTAGTGCAGAAATAAGACGTAAAGTATCATAAAAATACAGATGACTGTAAAGTTTTCCGACAAATCGATTTTATTCCCATTAATTTTTTGGAGATATCTCGGAAACTAAGCGAGATGGAGCAGTTTTGCTCGAATCCTTTTTTGGAGAGGATTTCAAGAGCTACAGAGAAGTATTGGCGTAACAAGATCGTATCTTCAGTGGTTCCCCAAATATTTTTCAAAAGTAAAAAAAAAACGTCTCATCCTATTGAATTGACTTTCCTTGTTTCAACTCTTATACTGTTTTTTCGTGGAATATCTTGAAATTTTGTGAGATAAAGAGAAAATCCTCTCCCTCAATTTTTCTTAATTTTTTTCATTATTTCCGAGATATTTCACCAAAAATCCTCGAAAAAATCATTTATTTTCACAATTGTACTATTAATTTCCATTTTTTCTGTTGAACTCTTAATACTGATTATAGTTAATATTTTTACAATTTACTACTGATATTATTTCCCTTAAATAATATTTTTCTACTGATTAACTCTCGTTTTTCTCATCCAAATAAGAATATAAAGTGAAGAAGAACAGTCAAAAATTTACGAGAATCAATGAATATTCATTTGTTAAATTATCATCAAAAATTTTCATTGTAATTATTTGAGTTGTCCCTGGTATTCAATAAATACTGCACAACCAGATTCAAAAAAAGAAGACGAATGAAAAAAGAGGAAAAGGAAAAAAAAACGGAGGAAATGCGTCCTGCACCAGTTATTAAATAAAAAGACAAATAAATGTAGAAATTTAATAATTGATAATAAATGATGAATAATGTCACTCTAGTATTTGCATATAATCCACTCAAGGTAAAGAATAATTATTAAGGCACATAAGAAAATCCATCGAATAGTGAATGTAAATAACAGAATAAAAGTATATCCACCTAATTAGTTTGAAGAGTTATGGAAAAAATACATTTAAATGGTATGTAGTTGTTTAATTTTACTCTGCTACTGAAATAAAGTAAAGAAAATTATTATTATTGTATTAAAAAAAAGAATGATTCTTAATTAATTTTGTAGAAAGTTAATTCTTTTATTTTCTTCATTAATCAATTATCCTTTGATTATTGAGATAAAATCGATGAAAGTCGATTATTTCCGCAGGAATGTTGCTGCAGTTGTGTACCCATAAGATGAGTGGGCCAAGTCAATTTCGCCCCTCGGTAGTTGAAAATGTAACCAATTGAATAGTTGACCGTTACGATAATTCCGTGAGCCTTTCCCTAAATTTAAAATGTTGTGTATCTGTTGAGAGCCTAAATTAATACTGATAAGTGAGGGTAATTCACGTCTTGATCGTGGTTCAGCTGGTACTAGAGCTCAGTGAAATCTCCCTTGAAATGTTGCTATGATTCTCTCAGAATTTAGCGTTTTGAACAGGTTTCTACGAACATTTTACTATCTTGCTTATGCTCTGAGATTCGGTGAAGAAAAATCATAAAAAAATGGTTATTAAATTTCTCTTGTTACCACTGCGCATTGTAGTATTCTCACCTCTTTACCTCCAATTATGAAGTATCTTGGGATGTTCCTCGTAAAAATTTTCTTTCCGAGTAAAAAAAGCATAGTAGAGAATAATGAATGCATAATAAAAACATTTTTTTTAAACTAATTTGTTTGAATTATTATTTATTATCTAAGTATCATTGGATATGCCATTTCAGTCTTTTTACAGAATGATTATAATCAACATTTAACTCATGTAATGGTGCTTCATCGCACAGTATTGTTCAGTCACGTTACTTACACTCAGGACTTTTTATTTTCTCCGAGATAATGAAAATTAATGCATTTCCAAAATTTCGATAATTTTATTAGAAAATGGAAAATTTATCATATGTTTTTTCTGCTGAGAGGGTATAAACCACTAGAAAACATTATAATACAATCTCGTTCACATGAATAATTTCATGAATAAAAGAAGAAAAAAATTATTAATGAAATTCAGGAGAGAAAAGGTGAAACAGAATAATTCCACTTTTTATGATTTTTTTCTGAGAATATCTTAGAAATAATAATGGAGATACGCGTTTTTTATCTTAATCCTCTTTCGTAGCTCTTAAAAGTTGCTACAAGAAAAAATTCAGCTAAAATCTTCCTATCTCACTTAGTTTCCCAGATATTCTGTTGAGAAATAAAAAAATCACAAAAATTAGATGAATTTCTCATGAATAATTTTAGAATTATCTCAAAAACTGTTTGTTCAAATGCAATTCACCACTTTCCAGCCCATTTTTCTCTGGCTTTCCAATGGTAATATTGAAAATCCATTAATTTTCAGTAGAAATATAATTTTTTCAGTGCATACTTATACTGAATATTCTCATTAGATCATAAATTAGATCTTCACAATGGATATAAATTCAACTAATCGATAAACTTTATTACAAGAGACAAATGAAAATTGTGTATTCTGAAATTAAATGTAGAGCTTTAATTGTGTGGTTTTTTTGTGCGCTTGAGAGAAAGTTGGAAGAGCCTATATTTGACACAATTTATTTTTGTGCTACTGGAAAACAAAAAAAAATCTCTTTGCGTTCCCTTATAGCTGACAAGCAAAATTGATTGGAGTCTACAGAACTCAGCAGTTTCAAACATAATTTTTGGGCGCAAGAAAGTGCAGAAAAAATTTAGTAGCGAAAAGGTAAAAAAAAAACAACTTTTCCAATAGTTTTTTTGAAAATATCCCGAAGGCTAATGGAGATACGCTCTTCTCATCTTTTTTTGAAAACTCTTGAATTTCGCTACTAAAAAAAAGATTGGGGTGAAATTTGTGTATCTCAATTAGTTTCTCAGAAATTCTTAAAGAAAAGTAAAAAATTGATTTATTTCGTTTTTTACCTCTCCAATACTGAATTTTTGAAGGCAAATGATTCAGTGGCAAGGCCATAGAGGTAATGACTTTCCCACTTCAATGGATTTTTATAAAATATTTCAGAATCTAAAAGGGATGACGAAATTTTTCAGAAATTAATTGAAATAAGAGAAAAATAATAATCATAATTAATAATTATTATTTTTAATCATTAAAAATCAAAATTCAATTATTCATTAATTTTGTTCTGTTCAAGATCAACAGATTTTTGTAAAAAAAAAAGGAATCAAATGAAATCAAGTTTTTTAAAATCAAAATTTCTCTATCTCTGTTACATTCCAAAATATTCTTGATAGTAATGAAATCTAGAAATTATAGAATTTTTTGACTCACTAGTTTTTTTTTCAAATATCTCGAAAACTAAGGGAGATAGCGAAATCTTGTTTTAATCCTGTATTTAATAAAAATGCAGCTTTTGAAATTTTCTACAAAAATTCCACTATCTCGCTTAGTTTCCGAGATAATCTGCTAGTTCTTCAGAATTAAATTGAACTCGTTCAGAAAAGCTTTTTCGGAATTCGTATACTTTTCTCCAAAAATTTCCTCAATTTTTCACAGATTCTGAGCTTCACAATTGCCTTTTTCTCCATCACTTAATCAATCATTGAAAAAATGAATACGTCTACATTTGTGTTGCTAAATTGCTTGTCTCATCCTGGAAACAGAATCAATCACCCTCATTTACCCTATGGACACAATAGTTGAGGAACTTTATGTACAAGACGTTCACAGCTTGTGATGGGCGATCGCAGAAAAAATCGATTTTGGAAGGATTGCTCTCTAGAATATGCAATTTTTTGGAAATCGAGCTTTTTTTTCAATGAGGAAGAAAAAAAACATCGCATCAATTTCCAATCGATTATTCAAAATTATCGATTAATCGATTATCGCATTCCTTTCAATAGTTCCATTTCACCTATTTCCGTTCAATGAGAAAATAAATCTTATTTATATTTTTTCTAAATGAATTGATCCGCTTTTTCTAACAAGAAGAATTGAAAAATCGATTAATCGAGTTTCTCGAAATTATCCGAAGAAGATAATTTTTCAGAAAAAAACAATCGATCTCACAAAGATCTCTTCAAAAACGCCCATCACTATTCACAGCAAGAAAAACCACATTTTTCTCATTTCTATTATCACATAAACATTTTTTGTTCAATCCTTCATGAAATAATACTTGACTGCGAGAAGGCAGTCTTAGGAAAAAAAAACCATTATTTCACAAATATTCGGAAATGAATTTTTGCAACTGATTTTATCAGATTCGTGAAATAAGAAAAGATATATTCTCATGATTTTTTTCTAATAATCTTCAATTACTAAGCATCTTTTGCGCAACGCAACTCACGATCATGCTTATGCATGTCATCATTATTATCATCATCACTAGTATCAATTTGTTCGTTTTCATCCTTATTAATATTTTTATTCTCATCTGCTTCTTCATTTTCACTCTCATTATCTGATGAACTGCTGTCGATACCTTCATCATGTTGAATGTTATCAGCATCTACACCTGAAAATTGATATATTCTTTGAAAGATGATTTAAATAAGGAGCGATGAGTTAAAACCGGATAAGTCAATTTTTTGAATCTTCCGTTGAGAAAATTAGAAATCAAGAGAGATAAAGCGAATCCTTGTGGCGAGTTACAAGTTACGAGAAATTGGTTCTGTTAAAGTCCAGTCGAGGGGGAGGCGAGGTTGCCGTGGAGGAAGCGTCGGAGTATCCAGGTTGCAGTTAAATCGGTTCAGGAGATACGTCGTCGTCGAAGTTAAGGTCAGCCCTGTCCTATCATCACCCTTCTGGCCCGGCCGCGCGATTATCACTCGTTCTGTAAAGTTAGACGCGTAGGGTCAAGTCAATTATTTTTTAGTGAATAAAATACGTTAAATCGTTCATCCATATCACTCGAGTTTGTTTATTGCTGCCTCTCTCAAAATTACAGCTGGTAAGGGAAGCAAGGAGTTTCGTCCTCTTTCCCCCCTGCGATTCCAGCTAGCCGGACTGCTGGTCGACCGGTAATTTTTTTATATAAATAAGATCAACTGGCGCCCAAAAGGTAAAGATTTTAGTAATGCATTAAATTAGTAATAATATAAAGGAATAATATGATTAGTAATAATATGAAGATTTCTGCTTTGCACCGAGACAACCCGAGAACCGAATTCGCAGTGGGAGAAGGTAAGCATCCATAAAATAAGGAAATTCTTTAGAACTAGGATTTCTGTACTGTTGTAAATTTAATTATAAATTGTGTCCTCCCAACACATGACTCCTTCTAAAGCCCCAAAAATTATAAATATGAAAGAACAACTGTTTTCACAGAAATATTAATTCTTTTTTTTCTTTCATTGATTTTTATTGATTAATTTTTCTTAACATCTAGAAAACTAAGCGAAAGAAAGAGATGATTTTTAATTTCCAAAAAAATCACCTTAGGTCAAAAAAGGACCAAACGCCATTGATTCCCAAGATATTAAAAAAAAATGATGCCAAAATCAAATCGACAAATTGAAGAGGTGTAAGTGCCATTCCTTCAATTCTTCTCCCAAAAAACAGAAAGGAGTAATTCCAAATATTCTCATATGAGATAAAGAAATTATAAGTACGAAAAGGCGTAGGTACCAAAATGGGATTTCTTGAAATAAATATCTAGAATTTCAGTTTTCAATTACCCGAATAACGTCCACGACATCATAAAAAACATTTTGGAGTGATAAGTGGAGATAGGCCCCTTTCACACCAAAATTGAGTGTTTATAGCACTTACGCCCCTTTAATTCTAATGATACGGAATAAACTCATCGTAAATCTTCATATTCTACGAAAAAATCTTAGATTCCCACCTGCAACACCTTCTTCAATGTGAAACCCCCCAGGTTGTCCTCCTGCGCCCTCCACATCAAGAATTCTCAACAACCAAACTGGAAATCCATTCTGAAAATCATAAATATCATTTTCATTCTCCAAATCATTCTCCAGCCCATCAATAATCGGCTGAAGATCATCGAACTCATTTCCCTCAACAGGATCCACATTATTCCCTTCTCCATCTCTATTATTATTAGCCAAATCTCCATTCTCCACTCTGCCATCAGCCTCGACCTCTAACAGTCTCCTCGGCGCCTCATCAATCCCAATGAACTCTTCCTCCGACACTTTATCATTCCCAATGCTTGATAAATCGCATTCAGGTGTAATATCGTGTCCCGAAGAAGTGTTCGGATATCCTGAGTCAATCACCTCTGGTGACCAACTGTTTAACGGGCTCTCTCTAGCCTCTGCTCCTTTTTCCTTAGCCTCTTGAACCGTCATTCTCTCCCTGAGCACTTCTTTGAGGTTCTCCAAGACAAGGGACTTTTTCTCAATCACCTCAGTCTCCTCGCGTTCATGTCCATCATCATCAGTGGAAAATTCCCCAGTTTTATCCACTGATTCCTCGAAAATTCCGGAATTTTCACTTTCTTCAATTTCATCAAAAGTTGCCATCAGCGCACTACCCCGTAATTTATCCACTGATCTCTCCAGGGTTCCAGAAGACAGGCTCTCATCATGTTCCTGATCTTCGGAAGTCCTCCGATAATAGCCGAGCTTCAGGTCCACCGGCGTGCTTGTGACACTCTGCTTCTCGCAAGAATACTGCAGTTCCTTTCTGCAGTCCTCGATCGACGAAGAAGACTCATTAAATTCTCCAGGAGTCTGAAACTCAGGATTACTTATATTATCAGGGGCTTTTTCGTAATTCTCGCAGGATGAACTTTGTAAAAACATGCTGCAGATACTCGCTAGAGTTGATGCATCAAATGTCTGATTGATGTCTGCTTCAGAGAGTCCAGTCTCCATCAACAAACTGGCGTCAAATGTTTTATTAAAAGACCCGCCACTTCTTTCTGCGTGAGTCTCACTGGAATCAATCAATGATCTGTTAATTGACGTGTCAGCAGATAGTTCAGGAGATGCCGAATCCACTGATAAATTCGAGGCTAAAATTACGGAAACACCGGGCAGTTCATGTTCTTCATTAATTAGCTCCTCCAAATTCTCCTCGTCTTGATCGTGAATTTCTGGCCACATTTCCTGGCGATAAACTGGAGGTCCTGGTTCGGAGTCCCAGTCCTCTTCAACATCAGCAGCGTGATTATACGAGTCATCCGCAATGTCGACGCTCTCGGAGTCGTACTCCGAAGACTCTGAGTATATTTGGCACATGACGGAGATTCCTTTTTCTTTGTGATTAACAAGTATCCAGCCCTCGCTCTCAAGGACATCTTTCAACGCAGTTACGGAAACGTCATCCATCCACTTCGCTAACAGCTCCAGGGACATCTCCTCGTCCTCGTTGTTGAGAGCGTACGAGCGAATATAGTAAGTTGCGTCATCGAGAATCTTCTCTTCGTTTGAACGGGTGTCAACGCGGTAGGGGTATTTTGATGATGCTATGAGCTTGAAAAGATCTGGAGTTCCGTGAAGGGGAATCCTTTCAGATTCACGGTGGAATATAGCCATTTGTGAGCAGTGACCCAGGGATTCCGAGCCTGGAGGACCGGAACACACTCCGGCAAAGGTCACTGAGTAGTTTGGATAACGGGTGATGATATTCTGAGCCCTAGAAGAGGAGGTTCCAAATTGATAATGGGAAAAAAATTGTATTTCTAGTGAACACGCTCTTTTGATTTGATTATTTTTCAATTTGAAGCATCATGCACGGGATAAGTGATTTTAAGAAACTCGATCACTCGATACTTTGTTGGGAGAAATTCTATTGACTTTTTCCTAAGAAGAAATGAAAAGTAATATTTCCTCTTGAACTAGAACTGGTAAAACAGAACAATCGTTCATCGAATAATATGCGATGTTTCGAATTGAATGCGAGATATCTCGTCGATTAATCGATTTCAAGAAAATGATCGATCGAAAGTTGCTGGTTTTCGAAGACTAGAATTGGGACGCGCACTTCACGCGCGTGTCGAGCTATATTGGGTGTTTAAGTATGAATATGTTTATACTATTTAGCCATTTACCCCGCTTAGCTTTCGAGATAATTCATACAAATTTTGTGGAAAAATGGAATTAATCTGTTTTACTTCTTTGCTACTCATTTGTTTTTTTTCTCATATTCCTGATGAGAAGCCATCTAATTAATAGTTTTTTTGTTCCCTTCATCAAAATATCCAGAAAAACGTGAAAAATTACCAATCTTGGAATTGTTCTCTAGTCCACTCAAATTTATGATCCCAGTGTCGGAATCCACTCATTCCTTTGAATAAAACATTAAAATCAGCGTTTGGAGTCGTGAAAACTGCGACCTGCGGTTGAATGAACCCAAAAATATTCTGAGGAAGATCCAGGAGAGTGTCTGGATATAAATGTTCGATCCTGAAAAATAAAAATAGTACATTACCTAACAAGTGCGGTAAAGTACTTTTTTGACGAGTGTGAGGTTGCAAAACGAGCCGAAGGCGAGTTTTGTAATCACACCAGTCTGAAAATATTTACCGCACGTATAAGGTACTGTTTTTTTACGCACAACGTGTGGAGAGCGCCACTGACCGCACGCGTAGCGTGAGGAAAGTGGCTACTTTCCGCCAAAAATAGTCAACATGGCAAAAACTGAACTCAAAAACTTGAATTTCGAGTTTCTCAAAATGGTGAAACTGATTTTGATTTTTTTTTTTTTTAATTTAATTAGTGAATAAATTTGAGAGAAAAATCCCAGCGCCCTAGCCGGGAATCGAATCCGGGATCTTCCCAGTTACGCGCCGGATACTCTTCCAACTGAGCTACCGGGGAACTACAGAATTCCTCTCTCAAACTCAAATAAATACCACCACCGTCCGTCACACGGCAAATCAAATCAATTAAGAAATAAATTTGAGGGAAAACTACGATAAGAAAAATTTCTTACGCCAAAAATAGTCAACGAAATTTACTGTTATTATTGTTTTTTCTCCGACTATCAGTATTAATAAGATTTTTTTGGTGATCGGCCATTGTGGTCTCTCCCGAACTAAATAAGTGAATAACTCAAATATTTATCAAAACACCAACGTTTCGTCTGCTGTGCGCAGACCTCTTCAGGGTGCATATATTTATTAATTTATGAGAATAAATTACTGAAATTATCCTACTGAAATTATGTCATTGCATAGTTACAGAACGATTAATCTAGATACTCACAATTCTATGGCAACAACAGCATCACAATTCTCCAAAGATTCATCACTCTGAGTGACACTGCCCTCGTAAACACGTATAGTTAATGGAGTTTCTCTGCAGACCAAATAATCCGATGTAAGAGGTTCAATTTTTCTCTTATAAATTTCCAAAGTATTTCTGTCAATGTCGACGCACAGAATTTCTTCAACTCCCTTGATATTTTTCAAATACCGAATAAAACCAAGCTCCGAACATCCAAAATCAACAATCTGTGAAAAATATGAAATAAGAAAGAAATAAGTTAATGTTCTCTGTTTCAGCTCTTTTCTCCTCAAATATCTCGGAAACTAAGCGAGATAGCGCAATTTTGCTTCAATCTTTCTTCGTAGCTCTGTGAAATTCTCAACAAAAAGGTTTCAGTCAAAATCACTCTATCTCGCTCAATTTCCAAGATATTCTATTAAGAATGATTACAAACACAGCTAAATTTGTCATTAACAATTAAAGAGAGAAAGAAAAAAAATTCTCGAAACGCAACAACAGCATTCTCACTCTATGTTTATCATCTTAAAATTAGGAAAACAGGTATTTTTGCAAATTCCCATAAAATTCGATTCTAAAATTTACTTAGGACTAATTTTCCTCAAAATTATCCTTTTTATTCAATATTTGAATCCCAATTTGTTTAACAGAATCGGGAATTCCCAGTAGTGAAGAAGCCGGCTGACACAGTAAAAAAAAAGCCGAGGTGTAAACAAACATAATGAATGAACAAAATTATCATATTTACCTTGCGAATTTTTTCCGTGTATTTGCTATCAGTAAGTATATTTGTAACAGAAGCGTATCTCTGTATGTAAGCAGGAGGTGAAAATTTTATTTCAGTAAGATTATCATCGTAAAAGTCTGAATAAGGATCGTACTGTGATGTTTCCAATTGACTCGTTGCTTCACCGCATGTTGACGGATTTATCTCATCAGTGTTTACCACTGCTTCATTGTCGGATGAGTCGGTGGAATGATAATTCTTGTAGAATAATTTACCGAGGAAATACAGTACGTGGAAAAAAACAATTATCATTTCTGCGAAAATTTATTGATTATCATTAAATAGAATGTGGATTGTAAATTTTAGGGATTTTTTTAAACTAATGAAAGCTGTTGGACATGGACCTCACTATCATTTTCGCGCACTTATACTGGCGGCCATGTTTGGCATTTCAGACTTTCTTTTGACTCTTTTTGTGTTGCGAGGAAAATACCGCGAAACTGAGAAATTATGAATTCATAAGGGCAAAGAAGAAGTCGAAAAGCATGAATTCCTTCATGTTTCTCATTTCTAATGAATATCTCGAAAATGAAGTGAAATAGCGAAATTTTTCTAGAATCTTTCTTTAAGACAATTACAGACGAAGAGCTTTAAAAAAGGTTTCTACGAAAATCTCCGTAAATCCCCCCAAGATATCATTTTCTAAATACTGTCCAACAAACTTTGAAGTTCATTGAAACCAAAAAATCCTCCATTCGAACAGTTTTGATTCACCGCCACGAGGTGGTGCCGACATTAACTTCTGGAATGCCAAGTGTTTATATATGTCCATTATAGTTAAGGGCACGTAATATAATTTCCAAAAAAAATTATCAGTAGTAAAGTATTGAATGACAGTTGCTGAATTTTCATTGACTCCAAAAATTAATTGAATCCCCAGGAATGTTTGAATTTATGAAAATACAATCCAAGTAATGAGATGAACTCTGATGTGCGAATGACATAAAGTATATTGCTGTTCACCGAAGAATTTGTGCATCGATGAAAAAGGGTAAAAAAAATCATAATAAATGTTTTGAGACTCAGAAAAAAAATCGACTGAAATATTTTATCTGGTACGTGTGTTTTCTCCTACATAAATTAATAACGTGAATTTCTGTTCATAATTCATTTGTAGAATTACGTATGAAATTGTATATTAATGAGGTGTATTGACTGATCAATACGTACGTAGAATGTAACATTATTAAATAATACATTTGGTGTTTTGTAGATCAATTTTCATTTGAATATTTAATAAATTTCAATGACATAAAAGAAGCAACATGGAAGCGCCGATTGGAGGGAATGATAGAGAACAGAGGCTGATAGACTTATTGAGACGCAGAGAAATACACGTGAGCTGGTTGATTTTTTTCATTTGTCTTTTTTCATTGATCGTTAACATTTTTGAATTATCTACGGTTTATATAGCGTTTCTTTCAATATCTCAGAAAATAATGGAGATATGGGATATCTTGTAGAGACATTTTTGGTGAGGCTCTTTTTCTTCCACAAAAAAGGTATCTGTAAAGATTTCTGTATCTCGCTTAGTTACCGAGATATTCTCTGAAACATCTCTGATATAAAATGAAATTCCTGTTGATTTTTTTTTTTTTTTCAAGAATAACTCGGAAACTAAGTGAGATAGAGCGATGTTGTTCCAATTCTTTATTGTAGCTCTTGAAATTTCCTTCAAAAAAAGAATTCAATCAGGATCTCCCTATTTCGTTCAGTTTCTGAGACATTCTCGAAACATGATTGACATCCAAAATTGACTTATCCAATTTTTTCGTTTCATTACTGAATTTATTGGAAAATATATGGAAATATTGTTCAAAGGAACAATGGATTTTTATGGAAACCTCTTTTGTAGGCCTCCTTCTTCTCTACGAAGAAGTTCTTCTCAAAAAACACGATATCTCGCTTGAATTTCGAGATATTTTGGAATATATGAAACTGTAAAATAAAATCGACTTCATCTAGTCTTCTTTTCCTTTCAATATCTGAAAATTTGAAGTAAATACAGAGCTTTTCATGAGATTTTTCGACGCAGGTCTCAGCCAAAATCATAAAATTTCACTCGAATTCTCAGATATTGAAGCTTAACTTGGAAATTAAATGATATTTTTTTCCTATTTTTGTATTTTTCAACATTTTGTTGCTTTTCAATGTTCCAGGAATCTTGTGCAAGGGCATTACCCCATAAGCTTCATGTAACGGAGAACTTGATTGCTCGATTGGGACTGGAAAAAGAATTGGAGGGCCATAAAGGCTGTGTAAATTGTTTGGAATGGAATGAAACAGGAGAGTAAGATGAGTCAATAATGATAAAAATAATCATTTGTCGTGAAATTTAAATTCAATGTTTTAATTTTTGCTTTTTCAATTCTAGGATTCTTGCATCAGCCTCTGATGACATGCATATCATCCTCTGGGATCCATTCCGGTACGAGAAGAAATTAGCTCTTCATACTGGTCACAATGGAAACATTTTCTCGGTGAAGGTAATGATAGAATAATTAAGTGAAGAGGTAAAACAAGAAAATTTCATTTTTTAAATTTGTTTTTAGAGAGAATCGAGCGGACTTGAAGAGATAGGGCAATTTTTGTAGAAAACTTCAAGAACAACAAAAAATGTCTACAAAAATTTCTCTATCATTTTTAGTTTTCGTGATATTCTTCAAAAGTGACGAAAAAAACTGAATTACCATAAAAAAAATATTTATTCCTCTCAACAGTTTATGCCAAAATCAAATGATTCAATATTAGTAACCGGAGCTGGTGACAACGGAGTACGAGTACATGATGTATCGATAACAGATACTAAACTCATCTGTAATTGTCATACTGGTCGTGTTAAGCGTATAGCAACACTTGACAATGTGCCTTCTATTTTCTGGAGTGCTGGAGAAGATGGATTAATTCTACAATACGATATTAGAACAAAACACAATTGTAAATCAAATGATCGTGAATGTGCATTAATTAATTTGGTTAATCATGTTGGAAGAAAAGTTGAAGCCAAGTGTATGGCTGTTAATCCATGTCGACCGGAGTTAATTGCTGTTGGTGCTAATGATGCTTATGTGAGGATGTATGATAGGAGAATGATTAAGTTGTCACAGGTAATTTATGTTCTTCTTGGTTTCTTTTTTTTTTTTCGTAAAATATCGTTAATTTCCTCGTGAATTTGAGGAATATTCAGTAGTGAAAAGGACAAACATGACTTATTTTTTTTGGATATTTCGGAAGTTAAGCGAAATAGCCCAATTTTACCCCAATCGTTTTTTGTAGAAAATTTCAAGAGCTAGAAAAAAGGATTCAGATAAAATTGCTCTATCTCGCTTAGTTTCCGACATATTCTCAAAAAGCTATTGGCAAAAAAAAATTGACTTTTCCTGTTTTATCTCTTCGCTATTGAATTATATTGTTAAAAAGAGATATAAATACTGGAATCATGAAAATTGTTCAGATTCCAAATGGACCGTCAGTACCGAGTGATCTGTCACGAGTTAATGGAGCTGGAAAGGGTGATCCAGATGACAGTATGCCTCTTGGCTGTGCTCAATACTTTATCGCCGGTTCGTTAGTGTTATTTGTGTACCTTTTCATTCCTCCGAGGTAAAAGATCTTATTATTGACAGGGTCACTATTGACAGCCTATTTCATTTTATTGTTTACTTTCTTAATTATGCTAAAGTAAGAATTGTGATTTTATAGAATGTTAAAAAGTTAAATAATAGCTTGAAATATCAGAAATTCACGTAGAAGATAATGGTATTTATTGAACTTTACCAAAATAGTGGCGTGAATTTAAAATTGCTCAACGATTTTGTTGCATTTCTGCATTGTCAAAAGTCAGATTTATACACTTTTCACGTCTTATCCTAGGGAAGACTCCCGCAAAACAGACCTGCAAGACAATATCAACCGCATTTTTTTCTGAATCAAGACTTTTACGAAAAAATCTGGAAAGATTGGGAAGATACTCCAGCATATCTAGGGGAAGGGCGGGCAATATGACATAGCATCTTTTCGGAAGCCTTGTAGTCACTTTTTCTTTTTCCCATGAGCTTCGTGATGTGATAAACAAATCGTTGCACTTTTTTCATTCCGATATGACCGTTTTTTATCCCCACGGGCAAAATGACATACCCCGGGCAAAATGGCATACCCAAAAATGATCAATTTTTTTTTTTTTCAACTATCGAAAAATCCAAAATAATAAATCGCTGTGACGGAAGCAATAATATTAACAACAGGAATTCCTAGGAATATGAGAGACATAGGGGGGGGGGGCGCCAAGGAAAATCACATAGTGGAAAGTGGGGTAAAGTGGACATTGCAATAGAACAGCTCGGGATAAAAATTTTTTAATGACTCCATTGGAAAATCAAATGAATTTTAGCTGGGAAACAAGTGTTGGGATTCATCCCTCCGGAATTTCCTAAAAATTGGACTATATTAGCCAAGATTTGAAGAAAGAAACCCCTTCCATCACATGAAAAATTTCAATTTTTATGAATATTTCCAGTTCTATTTATTGTAATCAGGTCTTCTGTAGTTTGTCTCAAAGAAAGATGAGCTCATTCCTCATCAACCTGTGTGTTTGAAATTTCTTTCAAATTTTTCTCGATCACTCTTAGGCCATGTTCTGCAGATAAGTTTTTGTGCTATATCTGAAACCTTGGTTGCATGTTCCGCAAACTTCATGAATCTGTGGGAAATGAGCTCACCTTTTATTTGAGACTAGCCCCAGGTCGATGTAACCAATAATACCAGAGATATCCGGAAAAATCGCAATTTTTTAAAAGCAGAAAATGTTTCACTTCCAAAACTTGATAGACAAGATGGAATTCTCAAAGATTCCGAAAAATAAATACTGGCGAATGATTCCTATCAGAAATTTCCTTAGCTTTCTAACGGAATCATTAGAAAAAACTTATCGCAAATATTTCTACGAAATTCGAGCCATTTTCACAAGATAAAACATCAAAGTTGAATTCATTCTTCCCTTCATGTCTTTTTCACCCCACTCTCCCTCATTCGAAAATGGTGCGAGAACATGAATGAAAATCATATAGAAAGAAATTATGCAACTGTTGCAAACATCTTTCAATTTTTTAATGTTTTGCCCCAAAATGTGGGTATGTCATTTTGCCCGCCCTATGTCATATTGCCCGACCCTCCCCTATATTGTTGGGGAATTCTTTCTTATTTGTTCATAAAAGCCTCTATTCCTACAAAAACATCCGGTTGATTTTGGGCTGCACGTCCGTTTTGATACGGTTTTCTCTATTATTTAGTAGTTCCATAATTTCATGAGATTTTCAAAAATGACAGATTAGCTGACATGTCAATAATAGGTGCATCTGAATAAATGACTTTATCTCTTCATATTTATTATCGAATTGTAGAAAATTGGATTAAAGAAAATATTGCGTGAGTAAAAATATCAATAGAGATGGGACAGGCAGTACAAATCAATTATATTAAAATTAGATATGGAGAAAATGGTCAATAATAGAGTTCCTTACCTTGGTCTTTTAAAAGTTTTTCTTTACAGAGAAAAATAAAAATTGATTATTTTTCCCAAATTTATTGTAATAGGACATTTACGAGGATCTAAAGTGACATACAGTGAGAGAAGTTATGCTACCACATACTTAACATTCTCTGGGGATGGAAATGAACTCTTAGTGAATATGGGAGGAGAACAGGTTTATCTTTTCGACGTTCATAAACACAAAAATTCAAGGAGTTATCAGTTTCCATCAGAATTCCAAGGTTTGTTGGTAACAATTGATTTGAAAGAAAATAATAGAAGTTTCAATGGAATGGCTTGAAATTTAATTTTTTTAGCAATCCCATTGAAAAGCTGAAAAAAAGTTAAGGTCAAAAACATGTGTCAAAATTTTTATTTTTTATTTTTAAGAGAACTCTACTTTTTGGACAGCAAATTTTTTCAGGGCTGGAAACGTTTCAATTTTCGAAAATTATACTTTTTCGGCAAAAAATTACAAGTAAAGGTGAAATCATTCCCCCATCGACTTATGGGGTTCTAAAAAAATAATTTCATTCATTTCTGAGTGAAACTTACAGCTTATTTTATAAGGATCAGTTTTTCCATTATATTATCTTCAAAAATTCATCATTTTCTTCAAACCACATAAATTCATATGGCAAATGATCTGATATTTTATTCAAGACCAGCTCCGAGTTTCCACGATCAATATAAGCGGCAATATTTCCCGAAAAATGAGATTTTTCCATTTTTTCCTGAAGAAGTAGAATTATCAAAAAAATATCAAAAATGAATTTGGACATACATTTTCTAACCCCAAGTCCCTCAGCTTTCCAATAGAATCATCAAAAAGAATCTAAGAATTTCGCCCTATCTCCTTTTTTTTAACTCCATATCCCCTTAGGGGGAGTTGGAGTAAAATGCACATTCCAATTCAACGGTTCGAGATAGACATTCTCTCATACTGATTTCATTGGAAAGCTGAGAAAATTTCAGGTGGAAAACATGTGTGAAAATTAATATTTCCAAATTTTCTTGAAAATTTACCTATTTTGGCCAAGCTTTGAAGGAGTATTCCTTTCGAAAATTTCAAAAATTCACTTTTTAGGCGAAATCTCCGATTCTATTGGTCGTAGCAACCTGGAGTTGATGTGAAATGGAAGATGAGCTCATTTTTCATCGATTCATATAATTCAAATTTAGTTTTCATCTATGTTTCATATACTCAAATTTAAAATGAAACTTATCAAAAAATAACTTCTGACAAATGATTTCCATAGGAAATTTCCTCAGCTTCTTAATTAAATCATCAAGAGAATCCTATCTCCAATATTTCCATCGATTTCGAGTAATTTTGACAGTATAAAATACCAAAACTAACATGTGGCCGTTTCACCATTTCTTCCCTTTTTACCACATCTCCCCTCATATCATTTCATGAATAAATACTTTATCACTGTTATTTCTTTCACTCAGAGTCGGACGAGAGCGATGAGAATCTCAGGAAAATGGCATATGGTGGTTTTAACACAGATGGAGTCAATTTCGAGGAGATAAACGTTTCAGAATTACCTGAGCCTTTAGAAAAGATGAAACAAGAGGTGAGAAAGAGAAAATTACTACTCGAAATTTCCAGAATTCATTGTCATTAATTAATTTAAAATATTCAATTATTTATGTTAAATCTTTAGGCAAACGCGAAATTCCAGGAGCAACAATACACATATGCTATAAATTTGTACAATAAGGCCATAAAACTCTGTCCAACTGCAGCTGTGCTATATGCGAATAGAGCTGCAACATATATGAAGAGAAGATGGTGAGTTTAATTAATTGCGTTTGATTTTTCCCAATACTTTTTTTGGACATATCTCGGAAACTAATGGAAATACGCCCCCCTGACTCTAATCGATTTTTGTGGTTCTCGAAATTCTCTGCAGAGAAGGATAAGTGAAAAATCGCCCTATCTCCCTCAATTTTCAAGATATTCTCAAGAAAACTATTGGAAGTAAAACTCTAGTTTAATTTTGATAATAATTTGTTTCTCAAAAATATCTCAAAAACAAAAGAAGATAGAGACATTTTCGTGAAAATGTTTTCTGTAGCTCTTAAAATTTTCTATAAAAAAAGATTAAGAAAAAAATCACTCCATCTTACTTAGTTTCCAAGATATTTCCAGCAAACTCTCAGAGGTAAAACAATAATTCTATTTTTCCTCTTGTTTTCTAAGAATAACTTGGAAGCTAAGTGAGATGGTGCCATTTTACTACAATCCATTTTTGTAGCTCTCCAAATTCTTTACAAGAGAAGATTTAGGATGAAAAAAGGCGGATCTCTATTAGTTCCCGAGATGTTCTCCTTTTTCACCTTTTCATTATTGAGTTTTTGAAAAGGAAAAAATTATTATCGTTTTTGATTTTTTTTTCAGGGATGGCGATATATATGCCGCACTTAGAGACTGCCAATCAGCTCTACTATTAGATCCTGATCACGTTAAAACACACTTTAGACTAGCTCGCTGCCTTTATGATCTTCATCGTCCAGCCGAGGCATACAAAGTCATTGAAGATTTTCAGGAAAAGTTCCCAGAATATGAATCAAATTTTTCACACAGAGCACTCAAAAAAGATATCAAAGAAGCTATGAATCCTGGTGAGTGTATGCGTAGTTGGAGGTGGGGTAAAGTGGACGCAACTGGTAAAATGGACACGTGTTAGATTTGGTATTTTGTATTATGAAAGTTACTCGAAATTGATGGCAATATTGGAGATAGGTTTTTCTGATGATTCTATTGAAAAATTGAGGGAATTTCCCATGGGAAGCACATGTCAGAAATTATTTTGTTGAATTTCCGAAAATTTCAATTTTCTTCCTCAAGATTTCAAAATGAAACCATTTTGTTTCTCAAAAGTTCCAGTTTTCGAGAATATCTCTGGTTCTATTGGTCATGGTGACCTAGGGCTGATCTCAAATGGAAGCTAAGCTCATTTTTCATCGATTAACATGATTAAAAGAAGAATTTTCAATTTTTTAATTCGCTTCAAAGCATAAACTGATTTTCAGAAACTGGCCTATAAGTATTTGAAGAAAAAAAAAAAAAAATTAAATTAACCACATAAATCGATAAGAAATGAGCTTACTTGTCATTCGAGATCAGACTTAGGTTGCTATGATCAACAGAATCGAAAATATTGCCGAAAAAGTGATTTTTTTAGATTTCCAAAAAGGAGTAGTTGCCCCTTCAAAATTTAGCCAAAAAATTGAAATCTTACAAAAATCTATAAATCATCATTTTGATATGTACATGTTTTCTACTCAAAATTTTCTCAGTTTTCTAATTGATTTATCAGGAAATCTCTGTCTCGAACCGTTCAATTGGAATGTCAATTTCACACCTTCTTCCCCTATATTTGTCTTGTATTTATTAAAAAATTTGAGTTGAGACAAAATCAATTACAGATTCGGATGCGGGAAATATCAGTAGTTCATATTTACTGCAGTTATCGCCGCATGAAAAAGAATGGAGGCATAATGCTCTTGATTATAAGCAACGATTCTGTGGACACTGCAACACAACAACGGATATCAAAGAGGCTAATTTCTTTGGAAAGTTAGTTGATTATTATTTTTTCATTAATTATCTAATTTAATGATTTTTATAGTGAAGAGATAAGAGAAGGAGTATTTTTAAAATAATTTTCTTGCGAATATCTCGAGAACTAAGCGAGATAGGAGAAACTTTCATAGAGATCCCCTCTTGTAGCCCTTGAAGTTCTCTACAAAACATGATTCTAGCAAAATCGCTCTATCTCGCTCAGTTTCCGAAATATCCGGGGAAAATGTATGATAAGGAAAATATATTTTGGAAAATTACATTATCGATTCAACATTGCAAATTATGATTTGCGATTATTTTTTACTGTAGCAATGGTCAATATATTGTGGCTGGTTCCGACGATGGCTCATTCTTCATCTGGGATCGCTACACGACGAATATCGTTAGAGTCTTGAGAGGCGACGACCGAATCGTCAATTGTCTTCAACCTCACCCATCCACCTGTCTATTAGCTACCAGTGGAATTGATCCTGTCATCAGGCTATGGAGTCCACTACCCGAGGTGAGGAGTAAAAACCTTATAGTTCCCTATAAATTCATTAATGAAAGACACTTCCGGAAGAATGTATCACTAATCATTTAGTGGAAAAAGTAGAACAGAATGATTAATTTTTTTCACATTATTTCTGAAGAATATCTCGGAAACTTAGCGAGATAGCAGAATTTTTGTACATATCGTTTTTATAGCCGTTAAAATTCTCTGAAAAAAACTGAAAACCGCTCTATCTCGCTTAGTTTCCGAGATATTCTTAAAAAAACAAACAGGTAAAATAGGATAAGTCAATTTTTCTCTGTTGTTCTTCAACAATAACTTGGAAACTAAGCGAAATGGAGCGATTTTATTTGAATCTTTGTGAATAGCTCTCAAAATTCTCTGCAAAACAAGATTCTGACAAAATTGCCCTGTCTCGTTTAATTTCCAAGATATTCCAATCAAAATGATCCTACTGTCCAATCTCTCCGATGGACTTTGAAGAATTAATTAATTAATTTATTTACAACATAGGATGGGAGTGAAAATGAACGAGAGATAAAGAATTTATATGAAGCAGCATCAGCGAATCAAATACGCATGAATAGTGATCCCTTTGAGATAATGATGATGAATATGGGATATCGTTTTCCAAATCAAGGAATTAATGAAGATGGAGTAGGACAAAATGATCCACCAACGATGCAGCCAACATGTCGTCCAAGCTAGGTCAATGGAATTATTTTTTAAAAATAATATCATCACGTATAAACATTGAATTAATTGTGAAACACGTTATATTTGTTAAGGCTCCCCAATTATCGATGTTAATATTTATATTGATATATATAGCAATCATAAAAATTCGTTTCTACTGATTTTTGCTCTAGATAATAAAGTATATTTCTGGAAATACTTAAATGATTTTTAATTGTGAAAAATTTCATTATATTTTATTAGGGGTGTGTGAATAATCAGAACTTTAAATAACTCATTGAGAATTTGATAGAAATTATTTAATTAAAAAAAAAATCTCGGATTTAGAAAAATCTCGGAAATTGAGCGAGATAGAGCAATTTTGTTCCGAAAAAAAAAATCTTTATTATATATAATATATTTATAAGATCTAGAAAACTAAATAAGATCATATAAATATATATATATGTCGAAAGACGAAAAGATAAAACAGGATAAATCGGTTTTTCCTGACATTTTTTGAGAATATCCCGATGGTTGAGCAAGATAGCAAAATTTTTGTGGGAACCTTTTTGTGGCTTTTAAAATTCCCTACAAAAAAGGATTCATGCAAAATTGCGCTATCTCGCTGAATTTCTGAGATATTTTTGTAAAATGAATTACCAAATTGTTATAGACTGTAAATTTCTTTTTTTTTTTGTTATTACTTTTCAGGAATGTCTAGGAACTTACTACTGAATAATAAGACTCGTTTAATGTGATTAATTATCTAATAAACTCAAGCAATTCTCGATCTCATTAATTCTCACAAAACTCATCCATAAATTAACGGATTCAATTACTGATTGACTCAGATACGCAATTTTCTAAAAACTCGAATGATTCAAACGCAGTAGTTTCTTTTATCACTCTCATCTCAAAACTCAAAGCACACTATCTCAGAAACCTCGTTAAGTCCAGCGTAATATAATTGACTCGAAGAAACTCAGTAACTTTAACTTAAACTCGGTAAATTGAAGAATGTAATTAACTCAAAACACAACTCGGCACGTTTAACTCAAACTCGATAATTTCAACAAATGTAATTTACTCGAAATTCAACTCGAATTTCGAATCAAACTCTTCTTCCTTCACTCACACCTCAGACCCCTCTCTTTCCTCGCACACATACACAATCGCTAGGAGAGTCCACACTCTACCCTCTCCATCCTCTTATACCTTTCTTCACACTCACTCATTTCTTCTTTTACTCATTCATTCTCTCTCTTTCTTACACACTCATATTACCTGGTAATAACAAAATGAACTGTTATTATTTTAAGTATTCACATACCCCTATTTTAGAAAAATTTCTCACTTTAATTTTCGTCACGAAGCTGGGAGAACTTCCCACAGATTTTGGAGGGAGGTACCCTCCCGAGGCTCCTCAGCGGCTAAACCCAGATACGAGGCAACGATTGGTTTACGTTGGATCGAATTGTCGTGAGTGAAATATAAACCGAAGACATTCGATATTTCGTCTTCACTCTCTTGAATTTCTTTTGTATCCACTTCTTTTATTTCAGGCTCCACCACCCCCTGAAAATAGAGAAATCTTAATGTCTTCTAATTTGACGCGATTTTCCCTTCAAGTCCTTGACCGAGGGAGAGAGAAAGAGGCGGGAGGGGGGGCTAGCGACAGCTCGACGACGGTCAAGCCGCGAAATATTCCCACTTATCTATTTAGTATCAGATCGCCTCTCAATGAAATGATTTATTACTCGGATTTATTACTAGAGCGATCCCGTGGATCGATCTAAGTAAAGAGATCGATAAAATAAATCGAGGTTCGACTCGAAAAAGATTGATCTTACGATTGATCGAAACCTGATCGAGGGCTGAAGGGAAGGCGGAATTTTTCTTCTTGATTATCTGCAGCCGAGGAGGACTTACCTGATGCTCAAATGTGTATTCCACACCGAATATTGGAGATTTTTCGTATGCAGCGCGTAATGTTGTTATTTCTTTGTGCAAGACATGAAGCTGTTGCAAGGGATCAATACGAAATCCAAGGACATATGCTCCACTTGATTCGTTGCTTGCTATGACTAGAGTTGGACCGAATTTTGATGATCTTATGTTTACCTAAAATAGAAAAATGAAATTTAATGTAATAGGGCAATTTAGAGACATCGATGAGTTCTGTTTTCAAGGAATATTGAGGAGACTAAAGGAGATAGCACAGATTTCGTAAAGGAAAATGAGGGCTACAGAAAATGTAATCACAAAATTTCGCTAGCTCGCTTGGTTTCCGCAATATTCCATATATAAACTGATCGAGAGAATATAATCAGTAATGAAGAGCTGAAACGAAAGTCAATTTTTTTGCGATTCGCCTTTGAAGAATATCTCGGAAACTGAACGAGATAACGCAATTTTGTTGTAGTAGAAATATTTTTTGTAGAAAATTTCAAGAGCTACAAGAACACATACATTTATCAAAAAATATCATTTCTCGACATTTCTGATCGTTTAGAGTCATATTCCAATGAAATCCCAAATTCGAGAAAAATCACGATCACAATGCTTCCATTCGGAAGCAAAAGTGAGTATAAAATTCAGAATTATCTTCTTCTTACTTCTTGCCACTGAATTATTCTCTTGAGAACATCTCGGAAACTAAGCAAGATAACGGCATTTAACCTTCATCTTTTTTTGTGTGGAGAATTTCAAGAGTTACAGAAAAAGCCATCATCAAGATTCTGCTGTTTCACTTGGTTTCCGAGATATTTGATGGAGAATGATTGCGAAAACAAGTCGATCAAAATGTTTCTTCAGTATCGTTTCTCGTCAGAATATTTATCATTTTGTGTCCTTTACTTACACTAGCCATCACCAAATAAGGCAGGGAAACATTAAATTGATGGTTCATATCAGCGAACCAAACGACTCGAATATTGCTCACTATAAAAGTTCCCACATTTCCCTGGAAAGGATAATAATTAATTTTAGAGTTTTTTTATAAGAAAAAAATTCAAGGTAGTACTCCAGAGTACGGCCGATGAAAGAGAAAATATGAGGATTCTTAGGTTAATTTTCAGTTAATTGCTCATAATTCGGGACAATATGCTCTATTTACCCGGTTATGTCCGGACAAATTTCGCAATACATGAAGAGCTGATACACGTAACCCAGTTCAACAATCTGGGTTATGCTGCACAGTCTTTCTTCAATTTTCTTTCACAAATTGCTGATTATTGTTTCCTTTTCGAAACAATAATTAGGCAATTCAATAATCAATAAACCCGATCATTTTCGCGTTTTTCGCGGAGTCGTTTGCCTGATCCCGAGTAGGAGATGTCAAAGTAGAGAGAGGCTCGAAGCACTAGGCGGTGAGGCGCCGAATTGATCTTTAATTGCTAATCCGAGTCTTTATTTACCGTAAAATTTATTTATTTATTTACAGGACTTTTCCTATTTTATTTCGTTGCTACTAGAATAAAGTCAATCTCTCAACGTCAATTAACTAATCCTTGAAAATAATTTGAATCAATCTCAATTATAAAATACCTGTTCCGTTGACAAATTCCAAACTCCTGGAGTCGTACTATTTACAATTTCCAGTGGAAAAGTTGTTAATCTTTTATCGTGAACAAATCCACCTCTCAATTTAATCTCACGATACATCTTTGTTGATGTGTAGGCTCTGATTCAATTGATAATATTTTTTTTCCAGAATTATTCACATAAGGAAGAAAAAATTGAATCAGTGGAAGTAATTTCTAATTTTTTCCCAAATATCTCGGAAAGTAATGGAGATACGCCGTTTTACCCGGATCTGTTTTTGTAAAGACTTTTGAGAGGTATAAAAAATTTGTCCAGCAATAAAGGTGTATTTCCATTAGCTTTTCAGATATTCTCAAGAAACTGTTGATAGACAAAATCGACTTATCCTGATTTAACTGATTTAACTTTACGTTACCAAATTTGTTAGAAAAAAATTGGCATAAGTGCTAACTTTTTTCCATTTTTTTTTCTCTCTCTCTCTCTCTCTGCAAAAAATGAAGATGCCATTTTTTTGCTCTGATTAATTTTTTGAAAATTGATAACAAATAATCGTAAATATCACTTCTTGGAATTAAAAAGGCGTATCTCCAGGACTTATGCACTTTATTTCCAGTATTTATTCAATTTAGTCCGTCCCCGGAAGGAATGCTACTAACAAAAAGGCGCGAGTCCAAAGAAGCCAATTGATACTGAAAAGAATGAAAATAAAAAAGGCGCCAGTTCGAATATTGTTTTCCACAGAGGCTGGAAGGTGAATAAAAGACAACAAATTGTAAAGTTGTAGAGATCTGCCTTTTCCATATGAACAATAGTAATTATGCCCTTTTGTTACTTTCATTTTTCGACAAAATACGCCCCTTCAATTCTGAAAGTTAGCACTTATGCTATTTTGATTCTAAGGCGATGATATATTTACCTGTAAACTCCGATAACTGAAGTGTAATGCCTAGTGCTTTTAGTATTGAGATTCGTGAATATAAATTCATATCTAGAATTTTTGTAAGCTGTTAAAATGTGCAGAGCTTGAGCGATTCCCCCGTGAACCTAAACATTAATTTCCATGACACTGAAAATAGTAGACGTCTGCAAATTTTTTTCTTTTACAAATAAATTGTGACAGAATTAAAAATATGCACATGTCGGAAATTCAAAAAACATTGTAAGTGCAAAGTTTTCAAATATTCTTTTCATAATCATTCATTCACATAAAAAAAAATGAACCAAATTGTGTCAGATATGGGCTAATTCCATTGTCTTTAATTTCTACTATACATAAATGCATTGTACTTATGTGAATTGAAATTTTTATGGAGTGAAACGTACAATGTTCATGTCCTTTGTTGATACATTGACAACAGTGTTATATCCAATACCTGTAGAAAAGAATCAGGTATAAAAAGATGAAACAGAATGAATAATTTTTCGTTCCCGATGTTTTTTTGAAAATATCTTGAAAACCTTGTGAAATAGAGCAATTTTTCTCTAAACCTCTTTTTATAGCAAATTTCGAGAGCTTCAAGAAATTGTGAAAATATTTTAGTAATGAAGAGGTGAAACAGAATAACGAAATTCATTCTGTCAGTAATTTTTGGAAATATTTCGGAAACTAAGCGAGATAGAGCTAATTTGGTCTTCACAATTTTGTAAATATCTCAGAATCTAAAGAAGATGGAGAAAATTTGGTTCTAACTTTTTTTGCAGAGAAGAGTAATAGCTACAAGAAAGGCCATTACTAATATTTTACTTTTTGTCATAGATTCAGAGATATTTCATCGAAATTGATATTAGATAAAAATAGATGACCTTTTTTTTTTTAATAAATCCAGGAATATCTCGATATCTGTTGAGTTTAGGCGAATTAAGCAAGAAACTGTTGTACAATAAAAGGGAATTCTCTACAAAAAAGGTCCCTTGAATAATTCTTTTGAATCCACTCGTTTACGACATATTTCAAAACAATTAGAGATACATTTTCTCATATTCAATGAAATTTGAGTATATTTAGCTCTACCTTCTAAACTATGATGATGGAGAAAAAGAAGAAAAAACCTTTCCATAGACCGCAAAACTCTCTACAAAAAAGGTCTTCTAACATTCCTGCTTGGCTTACATAGTTTTAAAAGTATTATGAAAAAATGAGCATAAAAGGAGGAATCATGAAACTCACTTAAATTAATTCTTGGTAACGACAATGAGTGCCACAATATTCTCAAATTCGAAACAAGCAATCGCCCTTGATCGCCGGCATTGCCTTTAGTATCTTCAATCATGTCAAGTTTATCAATAAGTAATTCCCCATTCCTCATCCGCATATCCCTGAATTATCAAAATGCAGTTCATTAGCGAGAAGATAGAAAACATTTTCCCAAATATTTTTTCTCAAATATCTTGGAAACTAATGGAGATACGCTCTTTCAGCCTGAATCCATTTTTGTAGACCATTCGGGGCAAGAAAGATGTTTCTGCATTATTTTCCGGGATATTTCAGAGAAATTGTTTTAAAAAATAGATTAATTATTTTTTTCTTCCTCACTAGTAAATTCAAAGGACAAAATTGAATTTTTTGAATAGTTTGAATAATAAAACTTACGACAGGGCAGTGTCAAATCTAACTTCATTGTCTTGCCACATTTTTATTGTGAGTGACATCGAGTTTTTACTACTGGCAATGAAACAACTTTGAGGGACTCGAGAATCATTGGATCGATATAGTCGTCATAACAACGAGACTCCAACAATTCTCTACAACGAAAATTACCTGTTTCTTTCTCAAATTTTGAGTTTTGCTTCCGAATGGAAGCTTTGTTTTCGCAATTTTTTTCGAAATGCCAATTTTCATTGGAAACCACTCAAACTAATGCAAAACGTCGAGAAATCATAATGAGAAAAAAAGTAGACATGTATGTGTGTCGGTATGTACGACTTTACGACTCTCTATTACTCGAGAACGGTGAGAGATCATAATCTGAAATTTCGGCAAGATATCAGTTTCGATGAAGTGTCTGTCCCATAAAAATTTCAGCAAGATCGGTTCAATGGTTTTTGAGATATAGCAATTTTTTAAAAATCGTATGTTTAAAAATTTCTCAACTTGCGTGAGACGAATACCGTTCAAAATTTTACTCAAGATTCGCAACCATAATATCTAGCTTTTAGCGAATTTCCATCAATTTGATCCCATTATTCTATTAGTTATTAATTTTTTTGTGCTTTTTTTCAAAAACTCGGTTCTACGACGATAGCTCAATGAATAATTGACTTAAAGATTTCAAATTTTTTTCTTCCGATGAATATTAATGTCTATTTCTCTCTATCTCGCTTACTTACCGAGATAATCGCGAAGAACTGAAAAAACTTTTCCCTGACTCCATATTAATGTCTATTTCGCTCTATCTCGCTTATTTACCGAGATAATCGAGAAAAACTGAAAAAATTCTGCGGATACTGAGTATCCCGAATCGTTGTGGCTTTTGGCCCTTCAGGTTCCCCGAACATCCGGTTTTCAATCAACTCTTTGCAAAATTTCAAGGAAAACCCCGTATTCCCTCGGGAAATAGGTGAAAAATGAGGATAAAGGAATATTCGAAGGAAATCAGCCATCATGAAAATCCCGATTTTCAAATCTTCATAACTTTTTTTCTGTGGCGTATTTTCTGATGAAATTTGACAGTGACACTGCCTATGTCGTCCTGAAAGAGCCTGCAAAATTTCATAACAGTATCGCAAACGATTCTGAAGATTCGATAGAGCGGAAATGGTCATTTTCATAGAGCAAAGGCCATTGCCTCTGGGTTTGGCCTGAAAATTCCGCAAACACTGGATATCCCGAATCCTTGCGGCTTTTGGCCCTTCAGGATCCCCCATCATCGTGCGTTTCACTCAATTCTTTGCGAAATTTCAAGGAAAACCCCGTATTCCCACGGGAAATGGGTGAAAAATGAGGATAAAGGAATATTCGAAGGAAATCAGCCATCATGAAAATCCCGATTTTCAAATCTTCATAACTTTTTTTCTGTGGCGTATTTCGTGATGAAATTTTACAGTGACACTGCCTAGGTCGTCAGGAAGTAGCCTGCAAAATTCCACAACAGTATCGCGAATGGTTCTGCGAATTCGATAGAGAAGATATTGACATTTTCACTGATCCCATATTAACGTCCATTTCGCTCTATCTCGCTTATTTACCGAGATAATCGCGAAAAACCGTGAAAACTCCTCCCTGATTCCATATTACCGTCCGTTTCGCTCTATCTCGCTTATTTACCAAGATAATCACGAAAAACTGTAAGAACTCCTCCCTGATTCCATATTAACGTCCATTTCGCTCTATCTCGCTTATTTACCGAGATAATCGAGAAAAACTGAAAAAATTCTGCGGATACTGGATATCCCGAATCGTTTTGGCTTTTGGCCCTTCTGGTTCCCCGAACATCCGGTTTTCAATCAACTCTTTGCGAAATTTCAAGGAAAACCCCGTATTCCCTCGGGAAATGGGTGAAAAATGAGGATAAAGGAATATTCGAAGGAAATCAGCCTGCTCATGAAAATCCCGATTTTCAAATCTCCATAACTTTTTTTCTGTGGCGTATTTTCTGATGAAATTTTACAGTGACACTGCCTATGTCGTCATAAAAGAGCCTGCAAAATTTCATAGCAGTATCGCAAATGGTTCTGAGAATTCGATAGAGCAAAAATGGTCATTTTCATAGAGCAAAGGCCTCTGGCTTTTAGAGCAGAGATTGTCATTTTTACTGATCCCAAATTGTCGTCCAATTCGCTCTATCTCGCTTATTCACCGAGATAATCGCGAAAAACTGAAAAAACTCTTTGCTGACTTCATATTAATGTCTATTTCGCTCTATCTCGCTCATTTACCGAGATCATCGCGGAAAACTGGATAAATTTTTTCCTGATTCCATATTCCAGCGCGCCCTTTAGGTATTTTTAGTATAGTATATTACGCATACTATACTACTCACAATTCAACTGACCAATGAGGAATGAGGACTTCACTTTAATCGTGACAACTTTCGATATATCGATTGTTTGCGTTCTTGTTCCGTTTTCTAAAGGATTCCGCTTATTTTTTATTCTTAATCATTGTCTTAATGGAATTCGATCTTTTCAATAGTTTTCCTTTTCTAATCTTTTTTGAATCTATTACAAGTCAATTCTTTACGAATTTTTTTTTTCAGCCTTCGGAGCTCTCAATGAAAAAATTGGGCTGAAAAAGATGTATCTCGCTCAATTACCGAAATATTTCTGAAAAGAATTGACTTTTCCTATTTTACGGCTTTGATACACAATCTTGATTTGATTAATTATGAAAACCGAATTCAATTGGATTTTTAAATTTTTTTAAAACAAAATCATCAGATTGATAGTTTTTTTTCCAGAAAATCTAAGAAAAATTGATATGCAGCATTGTAATCCTGTACCGTTTGGACTGTACGAGAGAATTCAGTCTTCGTATGAGAAATTTTAGCAGATTCTCTCAATTTTTTTTAATTGGCGTCTATTAAAATTTCAGATGCTATTCGTATAGAAATTTATGCTGAGAACCGGAAAATACAGTTTCCAGAAAATGAAAAGTAAGGGCTAGAATTATATTAACTGACGTTGACATTACAAAAATTCTTCTGTTAGAACCGTAAATTCCACTGACCTCACCTTACATTGAATCGTTGCAACATACATTTGCTCAGAAAAATCACAAGAGACGGCCGGATGACCAAATGGTCGGAGCCATAATAAAGAAGAAGAAGAAGAAGAAATCACAAGAGTTCCTCGTTTTCATTGGAAAGATAAATTTGTGCACTGTTCATAGTTGATCAGTTCACTTATTAATTGGAAAATAATAGGTGGGGTGGGAAAAAAACATTATATGGGGTCTTTATTTTTCTTTATTTGACCAAATTATGATTACCTACATTGATCACAACTAGTTTCGATAATAAAAACCAAGTCTTCATCAGTCAGAGTTCATCCCCAGTTTTACTAGTATTATGATCTACTAGATTTTCACTAGTATGTTCTTGAAATAATTTTAATCTCCAAAAATATTGGTAATCAATTTAATAATATAAAAATATTCAATATTTTATATGAGTACATTCCCCATTCTCTCTGGATTGTGATATTTTGTGAAAAAAATATTCATGCCTAAAAATTACGAGGGGAGCACTGGCTCAGGCCCAACACCACCTGCAAGCTGGTGGACCGCTAGGGATACTTCAGCAGCGAATTTCTCAATCTCAGATGGATTGTCACATTCAGCATAAACTCTCACAATGTCTTCAGTTCCAGAAGGTCTAGAAATTGATAAAAAATAAATATTGAAAATATGAGAAAGTTGTTATAGTTGGGCATCGAATTTCGGGATGATTAAAGTTCCAACAACATAATTTGAGTTAATTTTGGAACATTCTTTTATAACACAAAATGATTGAATAGCGAAAAATTAAAACTGAATGAGTCAATTTTTCGCTAAATTTTCTTAGGATACCTCGGAAACAAAGCGAGATCAGACGATCTTGCCCTACTTCTCGGGAGACTGTACGAAAAGCAATTGAGAACAGCTAATCATCTATCTCGCATAGCTTATGGTATATTCCACTGGAAATGATTTTGAAAAATCCATTTGTTCTGTTTTTCTCTCTTCACTTTTGAACTGATCCTTCTGTTGTATTGATTGTTGTTCATGATGGATTCAGATAAATTTATTTTTTAAAGTCATAATTCTTTATGAATATCTTGGAAATTAGGGAAAGAATTTCCGAGAAATAGACTTCCCCACTACATATCGGTGGGCCCGCACCATTGCGAACGTGTCACACGTTCGCAATAATGCCGCCAAAAAAACAAGATAGCGAACGTGGTGGGGACATGATCTAAGCTCTCATCGAGGGGCAGGGCACTATATCGAGAGGCACAATATCGAGAGTGAACTGTACAATGTAGAAATTTTCCTCAAAATTTTTATGGAATTTCCTTACAATTGTTGAAGAAGAACGGAAACGTTCTAGGATTGCATTTTTTATATTAAAAAAGAAAAGAGCTACAAAAAAAAGTCTATACAATTTTCTCCCATCCCACACAGGGATGCCGAGAGAAATTCATCTTGTCGACACATCTTCTCTTTCTACACTTAATTAAATTCTCCAATTACCTAACAAATGCGCGTCCCTTGGAATAACAGGCAGTCAATTCATTGATTTTATCCTGTAATCCAGGTGGTGATGTGCACAGTCTCGCTGCGTCAGTAGTTTGAATGACATTTCTATTTTGAACTTTCACTTTCAATTGACGATTTGGTAAATCAGCGTAACTCTTCTCCCAAGTAGTTATGTCCCAGCCACGGGCATAAAGAATTGCTTCCACTAGTAGCATATCACTGAGGGCATCGCCAACTGTTTGATTGATTATATCAATGAGATTTGATAGCTTTGATGCTGCTTCTCTGCAATCTTCTTGAAGACTTGAAAAAAAGAGATTCAATATGATTTTGTGAAAATATCTGAGAAACTGTGCGCAAAATAGATCGTTCTAGCCCTGATTTTTTTTGTAGGCACATTCAAGAGCTGCGCTCTATCTCACTTAGTTTCTCGAGATAGTTTCTCGAAAAACGAGTAATAGAAAGAATTAAATAGTGGAGAAGTGAAACAGAACGAGTCTCTTTCTTCGACAATTTTTTTCGAACATCTCGTTTCAAGCGACGAGGATGTATCTCCATTATATTGTTAAGTTCCGAGATATTTCCAAAAAATAGTTGGTGAACGAAAATATTTTATGATTTCAGGCTTCTTCTGGCTATTTCTTGCAATTATTGTGGAAAAAAATAATTGATAGCAAATAGAGTCGTAAGTACAACTGACTCAAATGGAAACGGTGTATCTCTGGAACTTACAACAACACCTCTTGGTTCATTGTACCTTATTCAATTTACTCAGTCCCCTAGAGGAGTACTATTGTTGAAAAAAAGGTAAAGTTGAAAATTTATGTACTACTACCTAGAGTCCTCTGCTGCTTTCCTAATAATTTCAGCGACATTCTCCTTGAACAGTACAGTGCCATGTCCATTGGCTTCAAAGTACACACCGATATCAAAATCTAATGCTCTGTGATGTAGATGCTTCACTCCAGTCTCAGTACAAATAACAGGAATTTTCTAGAAACATAAAATTTCATAGTGTGAGTAAGAAAAAGTTTGATATTTTTCTCTAAAATATTTCGTCAACTTTGATTCTATTATTTGATGGCTGAAGAGACGGCAGCTTCTATTTAGTGTGTTAGTATTAATGCTTCAACAATTGATTACAGAGAGAGAGAGAGGATTATAATGTCTGTTCTTTCCTGTACTGTAATAGCAATAGTAAAAATTGTGAAAATTATCTTATTTGAAAAGACTTGGTTCAGTTTTCGAACCTCAAGTCAATACATATCAATAAAGACAGAGAGATATTCTTCCAGAAAGAATATATAGTGAGATAGCAAATAGGTAAAACGTTATAATTTTTTTTTTTTTTTCATTTTTTTGAGAATATCTCGGAGATTAAACGAGATAGGAAGATTTTCGTCAAATGCACGTTCATTATTTTTTTTATATTTTATTTATTTCCTTGGTATTACCATATCGCTTTTATACCCGCCCCCTTTCACCTGCCTTTTGACTTTTTGCCACCTTCCTTCCAGGGAGCCAACCCGGCTTCCGTATAGATCGACTTTCTATTACTGCCCGTGGCATTTGCCGTGGACCAGGGGAAACCATGGAAAACCCTGATCAGTGCAGTCGGATTCGTACACAGAGCCTTAATATGCCTTTCTGTCACGCTGACGAGACAGGCACACTAATTCTTCATAGTTGTGCACCTCACCGTTCAGTTTGTAATTCGAATCTGTATACGGAAAGCGGCGGTCACCCATCCAAGTAGTAACCAGACGCAATAATGCTGCTTAACCCAATAGATCCGCCGAGCCGTACACAGACCGAACAGTCAAACTGTCGGTTTTCGTCAAATGCTTTTCTCTAATTCCTGAAATTCTCCACAAAAAAAAGATCTCTGTTGACATTGTGTTGTTTCGCTTGTGAGTTTCCAAGATATTCTCCAAAAAACGAATGAAGAAAAAGTCTAATCATATTTTAGCTGTTCACTACTGAACAGAGACATTCAACTCACCAAGAGTTCAGCAATGTAACTGGTTGATGCACCATTAGCATAAGCAGTTTGCACCAATCCAAGGTGAATATTCAAACCACTCTGTTGAACCAATTCTTTGAGATATCCAGCGGAAAGCGTTGCTATTCTATCACCATCAAGCAAATGGAATTTCTCATTCTCATCAAGGTAATAATAAACAACTCTATCAGCATCACCATCTATGCTGACACATCTGGTGAATGGCTTGACTGGACTATTTATCGGTGGTCGTTGTTGAACTTTTACGTAATCTGCTCCACACTTGAGAACAGAAGGAAATTAATTAATTCAAAATTGTCTTGAATATTCAACTCTCTTGAGATAGATTCTCTCGAACCCAATAATTATGATGGTAATCACCGGTATCTCCAATGGAAATGTGGAAATTGGGAATTCTGGAAATAACTTGTTAGCTGAGGGTAAAGGGAGTACTACGTAAAAACGTTTTACCGGAATTTGGCTATGGCGCTTAAATTCCGAGGTATTTTA
Source organism: Aleiodes alternator (assembly GCA_963921955.1). Lineage (NCBI taxonomy): Eukaryota > Metazoa > Arthropoda > Insecta > Hymenoptera > Braconidae > Aleiodes > Aleiodes alternator. The sequence continues at coordinate 12,784,996 of OY998103.1, forward strand.
GAAAATATTGAAGTGATGAAATTACAGAAAAAGAATTGCGGAGTAATGCGGAGGTAAAACAGAACTTTGGAGATTTGTAAAATATTCCGGAAACTATGCAAGTTAGCGCAATTTCACTCCAATCCTTTTTTGCAGCTCTTGAAATTTTCTACAGAAAATAATCGATGAAAATTGTATTATCTTTCTTAGTTTCTGATATATTTCCCACGAATTATTCATAAAAATGGATAAAATAGTTCATTTTTGCTTTTTCATGCTTTCATGCTAAATATTTCATAATCATTACGCAAAAATATGTGAAAGCCCACGGGTTGGGACTGAAACCCCTAAACGTTAAGCTAACGTAGTCCTTTCTGTGAATAATTGTTGTCTATGTAAAGATTCTTGATTCATCATGAATTAGTTTCGGGAAGAAAATTCGTAAGAACGGCTTCCAAGATATACATAAAAATATGCATCAATCAATACTTGATTGACTTGTTGCACGTGAATCATACAGATTTTCATTGTTGATATTTTCCGTCAAAATGCGAAGAGAATCTCATTTTTCGAAATTGAATGTAAAACACGTTCCTTTATCTCATACTTGAATTTCATCATGGAATTCCTAAGGAGAGAGCCATTTTGTGAGTGAGCTACCTTGAGTGAATTTCTGTTTTATCTCTTCATTATTAATAAACTCGAAAAATTCTTACTTTATTATTCAATGCTCCATTGCCTTCATTGAATACTCTAATAGTCAAACTTCCCTCCAACAATTTTTGAAACTCCTTCGCAGCAATAGCGCCGACACCATTAGCAGCATCCAGATAAATTTCTCCAACGTACAAGTCTTTATTCTTCAACTCTTTGGCCCTAAGAAATGCTCCCGAGAGTTTCGAAAAATATCCTTCGATACTAGCTTCTCCATAAGCTCCATTATTGGTGCAAACCACCAAATAATGCAATTGCGGAGTTGTAATTATTCCAAAGTCCTTAATGGAACCGTTTGCCGCATTAACACCATCTATTCCAGCACGTGATAGTCCCCAGCCACTCTCTCTAGTGTCTCTCCCAATAATCACACTCGCTGGTGCATCTTCATTGATATTTTGTTCTTTAACAATTTTTTTAAGTGTTGCAATAAGCTCCGAGTCCGGTACATTTGCTAGCTCAGTCGCTATTTCTTCCCAGGATGCTTCCAACATGTCACCAGCTGGATCCACGAGTTTAACGCCATTGTCAGGCTCTTCGTTGTGACTTGCAGTTATCATCAAGCCAATCGCTCCGTCCTTAGCCTTGGATCGTAGGACCGTTAAGATACCCATGCGGTAGAGGACATGGTCAAGAATGTCTGATCTTGAAAAATAAAAAAAATTGTTTAAGGTAATCCTAGTAGTGTGGCAGGTTCGAATGATTAATTTTTATTTATTTTTTCCCTTTAGTTATTTTTAATTACTACAACTATTTCGATTTTTCAACATTTTACCGATACTACCAGGGAAAAAATCACCATGCATGGTCAGCCATTGATGTCATGCATGGATATTGGCTAGTAATGAGCATACATGATCATACATGGGCAAGCATAATCATGTCTAGCTGAGCAAGAAAAAATAATCGTCCATGAATAAACATGAAAAAATTGGTTGAAATAAGGAAGCAGTATTGTGAATCATCAGTAATTTATTGATCGATATTTTTCAATTGAAAAACTCATAAATTGACGGTGAATGATCTCACTTGCCAACTTTATTCCGAATAGATACATGCTATAACCAATAGAACTGGAGCTATTTTGAAAAAAGTAATTGTGAAAAAAAAATTAAAAAATTAATTCTGGCACTTCTTTTCCACCTCAAATTTTATGATACTAAAAATAGCAAACAGCTAACAATTCTTATAATTTTGAGCAATTATAATTAATCATTTTCAATGAATAAAGAATATGTAAATGTAGGAAATTTGGAAAACTACAAGTGCAAATTTTTTTGATATTTCTTCTATATAATAATATATTTGTTTAAAAGCCTATTGATTTTTTCAAGTATTTACTTTTTCTTTTTCAATAACAAAAGTGCATAATTTTTTTTTATTCGCTCCTTCGATTATGCTCGACTTTGCCGATCATTTGGAGCATTTTTTTTCTCGAATAATAAACGAGCGTATCTCCAATTATCAATAGAAAAAGGGCGTACTAATTTTTAAAAATTAATTTTGGCCCTATTTGTCTCGTAACATGGGGTAAACTCAATTTGAAAGAAATCTCCTCATGCTATTGTATCGAAAGTGACCGAAATCGAAAAGGGAAAATAGATTCACCGAACCGCTAGGATTTCCTTAAATAATTTTTCTTTTTTAGTTTTATTTCGGTAGTGAATAGGGTAACACTACCAGTGAATGATCGAATTGTTATAGTGAGGGATTTTTCTACTGATGAAAAATGGTAATTAATTTTCAAACTCAGTTTGATTAATATCATGGTATTCAGCAATCATTCTCCTTTCAATCTTCATCGTGCTATCTTGTTAATTTTATTGCGTTTTTTTTGTTGTAAATTCATAAAAAATAGCGTAGAGTACCAAGGCCCAGTGAATAACTGCTCTTGCCCATTGAATAACTGGAAATGGTCCAGTAAATGGCCGATGTATTAAATGATTGCTTAAAGTATACAAATTAATTTCTACAGTTGTTTTCATCTGAACGAAAAAATGATTAATCCTACTTCGTGATAAAAACTATGCTCTATTATTCAGTTAAAAATACATGTACTGACGAATCTCTGACTTGCCAATGAATGACTGGTCGGTCATTCACCGGCTCAATAGACTAAGAAAGTATACCAGTGAATGACTGACATAAATAAAATTAAGAAAAACTCATTATTATGTTTAATTTCATGTACAGAAAGTCAATTTCAATGATTATTCACTTATAACAGTGATGAGTAATTTTTGGTTCCATATCAAAATCAACTATTATTGTAAATATACACCACAGTTTCCTTAATTCCTTGTTTTTACAAATTTAAGGTTAAAATTAGTATTTTCTCAATAATCTCACGAGTGTCTGTATAATTTCAATTCCTTTAAATAATAATTCTATGAATTTCTTCGATTTTTCGTTGTTAAATATGTGATAAATACATGTAAGATTACACGCGAACAAGTGAAGAACAAATTTAAATTCAATTATAAAAATACTATAATTATTTTTCTATCTATCGGTCACATTCACTGGTGAGTGGTAATCTCACGGACTGGACCGTTTACCCTAGTCAGAAAAGAGCAGGTGGAGTTCATTATAATCATTTTTTGAGAAAATCTCGGAAACCAAGGGAGATATTGCAATTTTTCTTGAATCCTTTTCTATAGAAAATTGCAAGGGCTACAATGAAGTTTTAAAAAAAAAAAAAAAATGTCTATTTCACTTATTTTACGAGATATTTTTGACGAAATTTACGAAAAAAATAGACTTATTTGGGTTTAGCTCTTGTTTTTTTCCAAATATCTGGGAAACTAAGTGAGATAGCGGATTTTTACTCTCCTTGTGTATTGTCCGCTTTTCAAAGCTACAAAAAACGACTAAATACATCAAATGAATAAATCCCTTTATCTCCCTTATTTTCCGAGATATTCTCAAAAAACCAACAGAAAAAATCGATTTATCCCGTTTGACCGTTTCTTTTTTACTATAAGTAAAAGTGACATAAAAATTTTATTGGTTGGAATCAAAACAATGGAAGAACACATCAGCCAATTAGAAGAACACTGCAAGTTGGTGCTTTGAAAATAAAGAGGCGCCAGTGCTCTGGCATTGTCATAGCACTTACGCCTCTTTAATTCTAAGAAGTCCAAGTAGCTGCTTAGTCCATTAGTAATCCAATAATCCATTCCGCATCTTCATTCTCCGGAAAAAGGAAAAATTGAGGGGCATAAGAGAGAAAGAATCCTCAAATAAATCGACAAAACTCATCAAATATCAGGCAAAGAAACCGTCAACCCCTCCCCCCCCCCTCTCTAGCCGTCTTCCCCTTTCGATCGACAAGGTGACGTCAAACCGCACAATGTGGATCATTTAATTTCAGTAATTATCGTAGAAGAATAGAAGTAGAAAAAAGACCGCAATTTTCCCCTAACTGACGTTAATATTTGTGAGTAATATTCAGATAAAAATAACTCACCTAACCAACAAAACAAAGATTTTCTTAATATATATCCAATGATTAAATTGAAATAATGAAATAATTTCTTCTTACTTTGTTCGGAAACCGGCTGTTCCATATTGTATTCTTCCCTCATGATTGTTGGGATGTTGTGTCCTTGAAATACTATCAATTCCCGTGTAATTCATCGTGAATGTAACCAATAAAAATGTAGACCACACAAATGCTATACAAAATCATCAAGTAAAATACAAAAGTTTGAAATTTTTAATTTTTTTTCGAAAGTTCTTTTTATTTACTTGAGAGAGATGTGAAGTATTTCAGTTGATGAAGTGAAAGTATCGGAGTCTCTCCATTGAAGTTCTTTTTTCAACGGAGAATTAATATGCTGAAGAGAAGAAGAGGAGAGAAATGACTGGGGGTGGGGATGAATATTATCTTGATTTATTTAAACGTATTACATTTTATCATTTAATGGCGTTTTTGTATTTTAATGAAAATTCATCCAAATATGTAAGAATTCTTTCGGTTTCTTCGATTGTAATTGATCTTCTATTTCTACTATTCACTAGAACTGTTGTTGGTTGGCTGTTCGATAGATGCTGGAATAATGCCTGGAAGAATTTTTTTTTTTTTTAATAATAATTAATTTAATTAATGACAAAATGAGGAAAATTCGATATGGAAGAGGTGAAATTGCATAAGTCAATGTTTTTCGTTTATTTTTTGAGAATACCTCGGAGAGTAAGAGAGATAGCAAAACTCTTGTGTAGATATGCGGTTTTCGTGGAGAATTTTAAGAACTAAAAAAAAGGATTCTAGCAGAATTGCTTCATTTTGCTTAGTTTTCGAGATATTCTCTCTAACAATGAATGACAGAAACAATCGAAATTTTCACCGATGAATTCCTGGAATTTCCTGTTTTTTTTTGGAAAGATAATCTCGAAAACCGCGCGAGATATGGTAAAATCCATAGGTCTTTTTTTATAGGTCTTTTCCTCCATTACACAAATGATCTCTATGGAAATTTTCGTATCTCTATTACTTCACGAGACATTTCGAAAAAAAATGATATTATGAAAATCGATTCTTTTTGTAGAACTTGTTTAAAATTGAATTGAGCTTACTATGACCAGCTGCACAAGATAAGCTGCAAATGTGAGGAAAGATATTGCTAATAGTGCACCCTCCAGTGATGGAAAACCCATGTGCTCTTCCTCCCATCCTGAGCCTCTCTTTCTCCTCACTGGATTTACCAATGGAATAAGTTTTGATTCTGCAACACAATTATTGAGAAAAAATTTTTCCTGCGTGAAATCGTCGTAGTGACTGTCACTATTGGAACGGAATAATACTTTATTGGTATTCATAAAAAATTGTTAGGAATCTTTTCATGGAAATAATGAAGATATTTGAAAAAAAAAGGAATGAATTAAGGACGTAAAAGAGAATAAATATTTATTTTTTTTTCATTCAATTTTGAAGAATATTTCGGAAACTAAGCGAGATAGAGGAATTGTGTCTTGTAGCAAATTTTGAAAGCTCGAAATGAGGATTTGGACAAAAAGGACGTATCCCCATTAGTTTCCGAGATATTCTCGAAAAAAGGGATCATTACAAATAATTGAGTAGACGAAATGGAAATTTTTGTATCATCTATCTCTTTTTGAGAATATTCAGGAAACTAAACGTGATAGAATAATTTTGCTTTAATCATTTTTCGTAGCTCATGAGATTCTCTGCGAAAAAAGAGTCGATCAAACAAATCAGTAAGACGAAAATCGAGTTTCCTGTTTCACCCTAAAATTGTCAGAAAAATCAATTATTACCAATTTCACCCAACAGACTGAATTCAAAAGACTTTAGAAACTTCACTTTCCCATCAACACTCAATGGCCTATTTTCCAGCAAAGTTTTATGAACTCCTTTGAGCAATTCCACAGGCAGATAATCCAAGAATGATCCTCCATGACTATCACCCTTCTCAGGCCTCTCATCTCCCGGTAATTCGGTAGTATTTGGATTTTCCGTCATCGTCTCATCGTCTTCAATAATCACTGCTTCATCACTACTATCATCTTCATTACCAAAATCCGATACATTTCTCGTCACTGAAATTATCGGCACAAAATCATTGCTGATAAATACTCGTGCAGTCGTAGTTAACGGTGATATTTTTAAAAAATTTGTCGAATTCAATAATTCAGGATTTCGAGTTGTGTTTTCACTAAATTTTCCTTTCTGTTTACCCGATAATCTGTAGATTTTCGTATTATCCGAAAATTCTGGAATTTCAATCCACTCACTCGTACAAAATTTCCCAATGAAAACGATAAAGAAACCAGAATTAATTATTATTTTTTTGAAAAACATTTTTACAACAATTTTTATTAATATTTGTCAACTAAAATTTTGTATTTTTGTTCAGATTAGTGTGACAGTCCAGGTGATGATACTCGACTGACCGAATTGCTGTGACACAGAACGACGCTTTTGAGGAACAGTAATTATTTCCACTAGCTTGTAGGTGTTTCTAATTTTTTCCAGAAAGAGTGGAGGTAAATCAAATATCATAATAACAAAGAAATTTACAAGCAGTCAAGGCTCTTCCATGTTTTATTTTTTATAATTTATTTCAATATAATTAAAGAATTTTCGAATAAAAAAACGTAATTGAGTATGATGATAATTTGATGATTGAAAAAATTTAATTGTAATAACAAAAATGTTGTCTCCTTAATTCACAAATTTTTTCAGAAGTTCTTTTCGACATTCTACCCTTTTTTCAAAATGCAAATCGGTTTAAATATTGCATTACAGAAATAATATTCATCTGGTTATACTCGGAGATACAAGTATTTACCAATAATTTTTTTAAATTAAATTCCTTAATTCTGCACAGTGAAGATGTAAAACAGGACAAATCTATTTATTGTTATTTTTTCGAGAAATATCTCGGAAACTAAGCGAAATACAGCAAATTTTCCGAACTTGTATTTTTGTGGAGAATTTCTAGAACTTGGAAAGAAAGATCAGGGCAAAGATGGGGCGAATCTATTAGTTCCCGAAATATTCTCAAGAAAAAATGATAAAAAGTAGACTTTTCCTATTTTACTTCATCACTACTGACTCCTTTATATCGTCGCCTTAGAGTGAAAGGGGCGTAAGTGCCAAAAACACGAAATTCTGGAGTGAAAGGGGCGTATGTCCACTTATCACTCCAAAATGTTTTTTATGGCCTCTGGAACATTATTTGGATAAATGAAAATTAAAATAACAAAATGGCGTAACTACCAATTTTAAAATGAAAGGGACGTATCTCCACACTTACGCCCCTTTGTTATTTCCTTTTTAATCGTTATATAATTGTTAAAGTTAAAGTGAAAAGGACGTATCTCCGCACTTACGCCTCTTTGTTTTTATAAATTTTCTTATCTCAGGAGAATTTATGGAGTTACGCCCTTTTGTTTTTAGGATTTTTTATTCCAATTTTGGCACTTACGCCTCTTTGTTTTTATCACACAGAAAACACGGAGCGTAGAACACGCACAGAAGTGCGTAATCTCTGCACATGTGGGCGTACTTCACGTTCTCACAATCGAACGTGATTTACGCACACTCAGTGCGTGATGTACGCACACTCGGTGCGTGATCTACGCATACGTGTGCGTGATCTACGCACACATGTGCGTGATCTACGCACACTAGTGCGTGATGTACGTACACGTGTGAGTGATGTCCACACACGGTAAATAAGCGATATAGACGTTAATATGGGATCAAGAAGAAGTTTTTACAGTTTTTCGTGATTGTCTTGGTGAATAAGTGAGATAGAGCGAAATAGGTATTAATATTGAATCAGGAGAGTTTTTTCAAGTTTTTCGCTAAAATCTTGATGAATAAGTGAGATAGAGCGAAATGGACATTAAAATGGGATCACCGGGGAGTTTTTTCAGTTTTTCGCTATCATCTCGGTAAATAAGCGAGATAGAGCGAAATGGGCGTTAATTTGGGATCAGGAGGGAGTTTCTCCAGTTTATCACGATTATCTCGGTGAATAAGCGAGATAGAGCGAAATAGACGATAATTCTAAAGAAGGAGGGAGCTTTTCCAGTTTTTCGTGACTATCTTGGCGAATAAGCGAGATAGAGCGAAATGGACATTAATATGGGATCACCGGGGAGTTCTTCCAGTTTTTCGCTATTATCTCGGTTAATGAGCGAGATAGAGCGGAATGGACATTATTATGGGAGCAGGAGGGAGTTTTTCCAGTTTTTCATGACTATCTCGGTGAATAAGCGAGATGGAGCGAAATGGACGTTAATATGGGATCAGGAGGTAGTGTCCTCAACTTTCACAATCATCTCTGTAATTAAGCGAGCGAAGGTGAAATGAACGTTAATTTAGTATCAGGAGGGAGTTTTTTTCAGTTTTTCGCGACTATATCGGTGAATAAACGATATAGAGCGAAGTACACATATGGAATTTTGAGAAAGTTTTCAGATGAAATAATATCCTCTTGATCCCAAATCAACGTCAATTTCGCTCTATTTCACTTATTTGTCGCTACAGTCGCGAAAAATCTAAACAACTCCCTCCTGATCCCAAATTAACGTCCACTCCGCTCTATTTCGCTTATTCGCCAAGATAATCACGAAAAACTGGAGAAATTCCCTGGTGATCTCATATTAACGTCCATTTCGCCGCATCTCGCTTATTCACCGAGATAATCACGAAACACTAAAAAAACTCCCCGGTGATCCCATGTTAACGTCCATTTCGCTCTATCTCGCTTATTTACCGAGATGATAGCGAAAAACTGAAAAAACTCCCCGGTGATCTCATATTAATGTCCATTTCGCTCTATCTCACTTATTCACCAAGATTTTAGCGAAAAACTTGAAAAAACTCTCTCCTGATTCAATATTGATATCTATTTCGCTCTATCTCGCTTATTCACCGAGATAATCACGAAAAACTGGAAAAACTCCCTCCTGCTCCCATATTAACGTCCATTCCGCTCCATCTCGTTTATTCACCGAGATAATCAAGAAAAACTGGAAAAACTCCCCGATGATTCCATATTAACGTCCATTTCGCTCTATCTCGCTTATTTACCGAGATGTTAGCGAAAAACTGAAAAAACTCTCTCCTGATTCAATATTGATACCTATTTCGCTCTATCTCACTTATTCACTAAGATAATCACGAAAAACTGGAAAAACTCCTTCTTGATCGCATATTAACGTCTATTTCGCTTATTTATCGTGTGTGCACATCACGCACACGTGTGCGTACATCACGCACCGAGTGTGCGTAAATCACGTTCGATTGTGAGAACATGAAGTACGCCTACATGTGCAGACATTACGCACTTCTGTGCGTGTTCCACGCTCAGTGTTTTCTGTGTGTAGTTTTTTTCCGATGATTCGAAAAAATTCAATGAAAACACTAAAAACAAAGAGGCGTATCTCCGGCACTTACGCCCCTTTGTTATTAGTTTTTTTCCGATGATTCGAAAAAATTCAATGAAAACACTAAAAACAAAGGGGCGTATCTCCGGCACTTACGCCCCTTTGTTATTAGTCAGTGGTACTTACGCCTTTATGTTATTATTTTTTTTTATTTCACTAATATTGCGTAAAAGGCCTTGGAAAGCCTATTGGAGCAATAATGGTGGAGATACGCCTTTTTGTTATTTTGAAAAAAAAAATCGGGAAAAATGGCACTTACGCCCCTTTCACTCTAAGGCGACGATATAATAATTAGATTTTTTCTCCAAAAAATTGATCAGATCAATAGTTTTCTTTATCTTCTTTTAGGAATTAATTTGTTTTCTTACGTTTTAGCGAATTGATGGAATGCCTCAATGATTTCGTGAATAAATTGCACATTTGAATAATTAAATAATTAGAAATTACATGAGATATTGAATTACAATCGAATGAAATTGTAACTAAATTATGAGTTCTCCAGATATAATTGAACATGGCGAACCATAATAATAATAAAAATATAAAATAATAATCAGATCCCACAACCAGGTCACAATTTGTGTTAATTAAAGCTTTTAGTAGTAAATAATTAATATCGATACTAATAATAATGAAAATAAACTAAAAATAATTTTCAAAAATCAACGAAATTTTGTGCCTTTGTACAGTTCAAATTTCTAGAATTTTCACATTCTAAATAATTTAATCATCAATATCAATATTTATACCTTTCAAAAAATTGAAAAGGTGCCCATTAATTAATGAAATTAATTAAGTAATGCAGGAAGCCGGTTTGGAGTTTATTTAATAGTTTGAGCTTATATTGTAACGTTATTATTCAAATATTGTCTGAATACTATGACGCAATTAAATTTTTAATGATGAAATTCGAAACTGAATTTTTCGCGAATGGAATTACAATTTTTCACTTTTTTCTTCTATTTTAATCTCAATCGGCTATTCAATTTTTATTTTTTAATTAAATTGTTAATTTTTTTGTATAAAAATTGCAATAAATACCGATGAAAAACGCGATGATACTTTACACTCTGCACGAACAACAACAATTTTCAGAATTTGAATATCTCTTTGAACATATCGGTAAAATTTTTTGAATAATTCATCAATGGAGTGTTGGTTTAAAATCGGTCATTCTGGAATATCTCGGAATCTGAGGGAGATGGAAATATTTTTGTAGGAATCTTTTTTGCAGAACATTTTAAAAGCTAAGAAAGGGTCTCGTTGGAAATTTCTTATCTCACTTAGTTTCCGAGGTGTTGTACGAAAACCTAATGATAAAATAAAATTAAATGTAAGGGAAAGTGGAGTAAAAGCGAGGAAATTTCAATGAAACGGCTTGAGATGGAATTTTCTTAATGATTCCATTGAAAAACTATGGAAATTCCCAGTGGAAGTATGTGCTAGAATTGATTTTCTTTTTTTTCAATTTTTTGAAAAAATCTAATTATCAAAAAATTATAAAAATGACTTTTGACCTATGTTTTCTAACGGAAATTAGTTCAGCTTTGTAATGAAATCATCAGAAAAGTCCTATCTCAAATATTTTCACTGATCCCCGCACTTTTTACAGCGTCTGCCCTAATCTCCATTTTTAATACTTTATGTTTCAATTATTATTCCATCACCTTACTGTGTTTCTTTAAAATCACTATTTTGGCAACTATTTGTAATGCTCGGACTCTATATTATAATTTTATTTGAAAATTTATGCTCTTTTTGACTTAATTCCTAAGCAGTAATAGAAAAAAAATTTACTGCAGCAGATAAAAAAAAAGTTCTCGCACTCTCTGTATTTTTTTGCACATTCCCCTTCTCAATTTCCAAAGAGTAATTATTCAGTATGAAGAAAAAAAAAAAGCTGTAAATTAATCCGTATCAACGATTAATCTTAACGCTAAGACAAAAAAAGACTGGAAAAGCACTTGTATATATTTTTTTGTAATAATTTAAAACTCCCAAAAATTTATCTATTAATATTTTCTCTATTCAAGTTGCATATATGGAATGTATAGACTCGGAATATTTTTTAATAGATCATTCGTAACTTGAATAATTATTTGAAAGATAGAGTGAAAAGTTCACTCGAAAATTAAAAAATTTCTACTTTCAATAAAATATTATTATTTAAATAAATATTATTTCATCATCAATTCCTATGAATTCATGAAATCAATTGATCATTTCTTCCACTCTGAAACTAATCACTTGGATATATGTGTTTTTGCAAATAATGGTGGAAGACTTTAAAAGAACAATTTTATGAAATTTAAGAAATTGAGATCTCTAATTTTTTTCTTCTTTTGCAAAGGCACATGACAGTCGTTGATTTAGGCTCCAAAAATGCACTAAAGTTCTGTCAATGAAAATTGAATTCTTTCAAGTTTGCGTTATTATTAAAAATAAATCTCCAGATTTTTTTCTCAGGAAAATTATTTTTCAACAAGCAGTAGTAGTGAAGAGATAAAAATTGATGAGTTCATTTTTTCTACCAATAATTTTTCAATAATATTTGAGATATTGGTGTCAACACAATATTCCGAGTGCAAGAAACGCGCAATTTGATCCATTCAATGACAATTGGAATTTACGAATATAATTATTGAATTTACTTTTAACAAAAATAATGAGTGAAAAGATTTGAAATACTTTTTGAAGATTGACTGATTTATCTTAAAAAACAAGATATTCTTATAATCGGCGATGGAGGGAGAATGTTTCTCTCTCTCTTTCTTTCTCTTAATCTTATTTCAAGGTTTTTTTTGATGAGAGGAGGAAACTATTATTTCAGGCACGAATGAATCGACGCAGTGTGGCTCGTGCAGAACGAGCCCAACCTTTTTGAAATGGATGTGAGAAGGTTGAATTATTATTGGTTTCGATGTTAATTTTAGGCAGATAGTCGTGTCATGTTTGTTGACTCGCGTATGCCATCCAACGGGCATCATCACTCTCATGGGTCAAATAACGACATCCAACTTGTGCCTCGAGTTGACGTAAATCACACCACGTTTGATAATCCTGTAATTTTTCAACGAATAAATTTTAATTAAAATGCTTCAATTTTCAGCGGGTTTGGGGATTTTCTCAAACTGTGAAAAAACAAAGAAATTTCTAAAGAATTGAAAAAAGGTATTAGAAAAAATGATTATTATTATTATTATTATTCTAAATTCTCAGATATCAAAGAGAACAATTTTCTCGTAATTTATATTTTTGAAAATATCTCAGAAACAGAGTGAGATTGGGCAATAATTCTGTCTCGCTTAGTTTTCGAGATTTTTTCTGGAGAAGGAAGGGTTTTTACACTTTTTTACTACTGAATTCTTTATCTCCTTTTTTCTTGAAAAATTCTTCCACTTTACCTGTAACCAAGCATGCGCTAGACTCTTATCAACGGTGAATCTCTTTCTCTGTTTGACTTGGAGTAAGTTGTTGATCAAGTCAATTGCTGAAATGATACGTAAACAATAAAAAAAAAATCAGAGAAATCTTGGAATTAATCATTCATTCCGTTTGTCATTTTTTGCTGCAGAATATCTCGGAAATTAATCGAGATAGCGAAATTTTAATACAAAAATTTTTCGTAGAGAGAATTGAGGGCTACACGAAAGGCCATATCTCCGTTATTTTCTGAGATATTTTCCAAGAAAAAATGATGAAGAAAGACTCATGCTGTTTCAAATATAGTTTGGTCATTGGTTTTTCGAAGAATATCTCGAAAACTATAAGGGAAATAGCACTCTTTGTCTCCATTATCTTTTTTGTACAGAATTCCAAGAGCTAGAAACAAGAAATGATACAGGAGCAAAGGAGGCGTATCTCCATTATTTTTCAAGATATTCTCCTAAAAAAGAAGTGGAAAAATGCGACTCTCCTACTGAAATTTAAATGGAACTCTTCCAACAATTTAACTGAAAAATCATTTACCATCAGAAGAAATTTCTCTCCATGGGCTTGGTGGATACATGAATCCAGCATTTTGTATCTGTTCATTAATATCCTCATCCTCATTGAATGGAAAAGTACCACTCAATGAAACATAAACAATAACTCCAACACTCCACATATCAAGTGATCTATTGTATCCTTTATTCCTCAATACCTCAGGTGCTAAATAAGCTGGTGTACCAACAACACTTCTCCTGAAACTCTTTTCTCCGATAATTCTTGCAAATCCAAAATCACACAATTTAACTTGTGTGAAATCACTGTTACTGCTCAATAAAACATTCTCAGGTTTGAGATCACAATGTACAATATTTTTACTGTGCAAATGCTTTAATGCAATCAATATCTGTGTTATGAGAAATTTTGTTATTCTTTCACTCAATCTTCCACGTTCTGAATTCAATATCATCTCAAGCATATCGCCCTTCAATTTTTCCATAACAACGAATATTCTTTCTGGTGTTTCGAACATTCTCTCGAGATTAACAACACCGCTGTGTGATAAATTTTGTAGAATAGCAACTTCATTTTTCAATTGTGCTTCTTGTTTTGTTGGAAAGCGTAGTTTATCGATGACTTTTATTGCAACAGCACGACCAGTTTTACGATGTGCACCACCATAAACAATACCAAATTGTCCAGAGCCGAGTACTTCATCTGGAAATATTTGATAGAGCTGAGACATATCTGTTACTGTCTCTTCGGGCTCACTCGATTGATCGGGCTCATCTAGAGAAAATTGAGAATTAAGAAATTCATTATTCAGTTTAGTTTTCGTTTATTTTCCGGGATATTCTCGGAAAAATTAGCTATGAAGAAGTGTAAGTTTTTTTTTTATGTTGTTAATTTTTGGAGAATATTCTCCATGAAAATGGAGATGAGAGTGAAATCGCGCCTTATCTCGCCTAGTTTCCGAGATATTCTTAGATGAATCAGTAGTAAAGATGTGAGACACGATAACTCGATTCTTTTTTCGGATTTTTCTTTGTAAAATATCTTAGAAATTAAGGGAGACAGAGCGCGACATTGTTCAAATTCATTTTTTGTAGCTCTCAAAGTTTTCTACAAAAAAATATTGAGCAAAATTGTCCCATCTCGCACAATTTCTGAGATATTTGCTTTATAAAGATCGCAAATATGAATTGATTTTTAGTGTTTCATCACCTAATTCTATTTATTTTTTATTTCATTGTTGACAGAATATCTTGGAAACTAAGCGAGATAGCAGAGTTTTCGTGAAGACCCTTTCTTGTTGAAAAATTTCAAGAATAACGAAAAGAAATAAGAATAATATAGCGCTATCTCGTTAAATCCCTGATATATTCTCTAATGAATCGCGGTAAGGAAGAGGCGAAACAGAAAAATTCCATTTCTCTTACTGAACTTTTTTTTAAGAATAGATCTCGTAAAATAATAGAGATACACCCTTTGTGTCCTAGTTTTTTTTGGAGCTCTTGAAATTCTCTGCAAAAAAAAGTTTCAGCAAACTCACTCTATCTTATTTAGTTTCCAAAATAGTCTGTCAACAATGATCTCAAAAATTTATATGAATATCTCAGGAGTTTGAGAGTAAATAAAAGTCCTCATTAGAGATGCCCTTTTTTAATCTATTGAACAATGAATTTTGCTACTAATAACAGTAGAAAAAAATTCTACAATAATCTTCGTGATTGATAGAATGTGAAAAAGTTTAAGAGCTTAAATAATAGCTTCAATTACCACCATTAATCAGGACAAGAAAAATAAAATGTTAACCACATTTCTCATAGTGTTAATAACCGGGCCTTTTACCCCTTCTGAAGTGTGAGGAAATTCATCTAGAGACCTTGTGTGACGAGTTACAAAGTAACTCGTCAACGTAAGTTTCGCGTAACGCGGTGAGCGCGTTATTGAGAGTGGGGGACATTGCGCTTCCTCATCAAAGTATTAAAGGTAAATGAGGGGGAGTGGGAAAATCATCAAAAATTCGCGTAGGGCTTTGCACCTTTACGAAGCGTTACTTGTTAGCGGTGTACCTATTGAACTGTGTAGCGTCATGGAGTCGAGAATTGGTCAATCAAAGTAATTGATCACAAGTGTGAAGAAAACTGTGTGGAAAAAGACAAGAGACGCTGCTGATTCTTTTAGTCACGTTAAGAAAATTCGAGTAAATTCAAGTAAGTGAAGCAGTGAAGTTGAGTTAAATCTAGTATCGTCAAGTCGAGTCCAGTCAAGTTTCATCATTTTCAGGTCAGATCCACCCGCTCTCACCACCCTTCTGGCCCGTTTAGTTAATAGTAGCATCGAGTCATTTTGTAGATTAACGTCGAGTCAAGCTGTTCAATATAAATAAAAGTAATTCAATTGTTAATTCAAGGATTTGCGTTATTTATTGCTGCCTCAATTAACCTCAGTAACGTCTAAGACGCAAAGAGTATCGTCCTCCTTCCCCCTGAGTTCAAAGCTAGCCGAATTGTTGGTCATTCGGCATTTTCTGTTAATTCTGACCTACTGGCGCCCAAAATTAAAGTTTGCATAAAGTAGAGTCAATAGTCTAAATCAAGTTTTGCTAAATGGTAATTGCGTCCAACATCACAACTTTTTTTGTTAAGAAAAATTTGCCAAAAAATAATCTCTAAAAAAATTTTCTTATATCCGCTAGTTAAGAAAAAATATTTTTTAAAAATCCATTAAAAAACATTCATTTAGTGTTAATAATGAATCTCTCTCCAGCCTCAAGATATACTCACTACTGGCACTCGAATTATTAGTGACTGGCATCAGAGCATGACGAATACTCGTTTCCCAAGATTTAGCTAAATGTGCCCCAGTTCCACTCTCTGGCGGTGGTAATTGTGAATTTGAATCAATTCTCAATGGATCCTCACCCACATAATAATCAATATTAGCTGTACGTAATTCAAAACAGTGAGTTGATTCTGGTGACATTTGTGGCCTGACAGTATCAATACCAAGTATTTCCGCCAATGGAATTTCTTTATAATATTTTGATCCACTGTCACTTTGAAATAATGTTATGGTTTTTGAATCAAGTCTCCAGTAATGACGACGTTTTGTTGGTTCACGATTTGTGAAATGCACCATCCATCCCTCTTTCAAGACTTTTGAGCCACGTCGTTTCGTGTGTTTTACACTCTGAACAATACGCATGAGAGGTATATTATTACTCGGGCTTGAACTGCAGCTGAAAACATATTTTTTATTACTTCAACATATATAAATTTAGTGTTTCAAAACTTGAAAAAGAAGAATAATCAGTTTTTTGTTGAAATTTTATATCAAATTCATGTTTTCACTTTCATGACAAAGATAAAAGATTTCGTGAATTTACAAATTCAGTAGTGAAGAGGTGAAACAGGATAATACAATTTTTTCTGTCAGCTGTGCTTCCTACATATCTCGGAAACTCACGGAGAACAAATAGAATAGAATCGTCTAATCTCCCCTAATTTCCGATATATTATAAGAGAAATGACAAAGAAATAGGACTTATCCTATTTTAGCTATTTGCTACTGATTCTTTGCAACGTCAGAAATAAAGAACGAAGAATCTCATCGATTGCGGAAAATTCTCAAAAATACATTAAAGTCCAAGGAAAATCGTATTAGCACATTTTCTTCCTCTAACTCTACTCTATTAAACTCTTGATGTATCTCACCTTGATGGTCGTGACTTGCGAGAGTCCCCAGAGAATCCATCATCTCGTCCTGGTATCTGATCCTGAAAAATTCATAAAATAGAAATTATACGATTCTCTGTCTCGTCTTCTCTAAATGTATGAAATAAGAAAAAAATAACTCACATTATATTCGCCATTGACCTGATTATCATCAGATTCACCGTAAGATATTTGTGATGATCTTGGCGGTGATTCAGCATCACTATCACCATCTCCCTCCTCATTTCTTCCATCACATCTGCCCTCTGGCTCACTGCCAACATCACTATCGGCATATTCGTTACCTGCTCATAAATTCCATTATTTATTACCCTCCCCCCCACCAGAAAAAACGAAAAGGTATAACGAAAAACAAACTGAGAAAAAAATTATTTTAGTAGACAAGAGGTAAAGGAGGAACCGATTTTTTCATTCAATAATTTTTCGAGAAAATCTAGGGAAATTAAGCGAATAGGGTGATTTTTCAATTATTTTTTTTTGTAGAAAAAATCAAAGCTTAAAAAAAGGTCATTGTTCTATTTCGCTTAGATTTCGAGATATTCTTCGAAAAATCTGAGGTGAGTGAGAAAATTTCAAATTTCTAAAAATGGTTAAAAATGAGTGTTTACATATATTTTTCAATGAAAATTTCCTCATCTTTTCAGTGAAATCTTCAGAAAAAATTCTATCTCAAAATTTTTTACTGATTTCTCTCAATTCTCATGATATGAAAACTAAAATTCAATTCTTTTTATGCTCAATAATCAAGAGTCAATATTTTTAAAGGAAAACCAGTCCTGTTGATCACTCTCGAATACTTCCATATGACCATTAAGGGAGTTTATCCGGTAACTGGATTAACAGACAAATAATTATGAAAAAATTTGAATATACTTGTGAAAATATAAAAAGTAACCTGTTAAAATACCAAACTCGTCGGATATCTTGTTCGGCAGAAATTATTAAATAAAGATTTTTTCAATTAATACAATCCCTTATGGGTTTTCGTCTAGAAACATGAAATTTGTGGCAATTAACAGGTGTTCAGGGGGGAAACTTCCATAATGGATAAATAAATGTGTAAAGACCACTTGAAAAGCTTCCTCGAATTCATTAGATACTTGGTGATTCTAGAATAAATCAATTTGTCTAAAAAAATGCTGATTTTCGGGAGGTTAACCTCTCTGCCTTACTCACATGATGATAGTAACGTCAGAACTGCGCGTTTTTCGAAATTAATAAGAATACTTTCCGAACAACGTAATGTATACTGCGCTTGCACATCAAGTCATGGAAAAGTAGCTGAAAATGTAATGAATTTTCCATGTTCTATTTGATCTTCAAAAAAATTATTTCTATAAATTCGATTTTCACAAAAGAAAAATTATGATTGACGAGGAAGCATTCCTAGTACATATCAACTGTGAAGGTTATGACTACGCTAGTCGCATTTATTTTTTCTACTAATTGAATCGCGACACCAGATGAACTCTCTTAAAGCCATTAAGGCCGGTTTTTTCTTTAACAATATCAAATTTTCATGGTCGGACGGGAAATTTGAAGAATTAAGAGTCAAAAATTAAAACTTACTCATTAAATCCTTAGAATTTTCACCGGTACAATCCTTTGGTATTTTATCAATACACTTTTTATGCGCATTGTACTGACAATCCTTACACTGCAATCCCTGCTTAAATAATCCGCGTAATAATTTTTTACAATGACCACAAACAGTTGGTCTTGTGTAACTATGTAATACAAATGTATGTGGTATTTTAACTCTCGTTGCCATTTCTCGTTCAATCCATATCGGCCTACCACCAAGTGATGGTGAACGTGATTGTTTCGGTGCTATTATCGATGGAATCATGAAATTACATTGATTAAAACTTGTTGTTGATGATGTACAAGCACTTTGATTATCATCACTGGCACTCGTCAAACTACTCGTCGAGCCTTGGCTTGGTGAACGTGGTACATTCAGTAATGTTGAACTGCGTCTACGTTTATTTGGATCCTGCATACAATTATTCGGGACTTTAATGACGCAACGTTTGTGATAATTCATGCCACATCCTTCGCATTTCAATCCTTGTCTCACGAGACCAAACAACATTTCACCACAGAAATCACAAAATGTTGGGGCTTTGTATGAATGAACTGCTAGTGCATGAGGACGTACAACTACCTCTTCACTTGGCACTTGTCCTGAAACAATTTTTTGAATTTTAGTAGATTTTTTTTGTTTCTGGAGATTGTGTTTTTGGGAGTTTTTTTATCTAAATCTTTGGAATTTTCGGATATTTTCCAAGGAACTTGGTTCTGCTTAATGTCTGCTTAATGAAGAGACATTTTTTGGAGAGAATTTTGTTTTCTATAAGAAGGGCCTGTGAGTAAATTCAGAAGTGAAAACATAATACAGGATAATTCTATGTTTTTCCATCCATTTTCCTCAAAATATCTTGAAAAGTAAGCGGGATAATGCTATTTTTGTACAGAATTTCAAGAACTACAAATACAGATCGGGATGAGATCCCGCAATCTTGTTTGGTTTCCAAGATAATCTTAAATAAATTAGTAGTAAAGAGTTGAAACACGATAATTTAATTTTCCTTCCTGACTTTTCCTGAAAATATCTCGGAGTGACACTTTTCGAATGGGGACCTTAAATGTGGAGATATGCACTAACTGCCTGGATCCTCTTCTGGCTCTGGAAAGTTTCTAAAGAAGGGATTAGGACCTTCGATCTTCTTTACCTTCTTCCGAGACTATCTCGAAAACTAATGGAGATACGACAATTTCACTTTGATCTTTTCTTGCAACTCTTGAATTGACGAAAAAGTATTCAAAAAATTGCCTTATCTCTCTTAGTTTCCGAGATTTCGCTTAACAATGATCAAAAACATGAATCGAGTCTCCGTGCTTTAACTTGTAACTACTGAATTCTATTCTCATTTCTTCTTTGCCAGGAAAATGTATGACTAATAATGGAGAAACAGCGAAAAAAATTACCAGTTAGAACGATTTCAACAAGTGTCTCATCAATGACTTTAGTGGCATTTGTAATAAGCTGAAGTATATTCGTCGAATTGTAATCATGTTTGAATAATAATAATCTTTCAAACAGCTGCGTTAATCCATGATCAGGACATTTTGTATTAATAAATTCACATGCATACTCCTTGAGGGCCTTCAGGGTTAAGGCACTCGCCTCAACACTAACAGTATCACGTAAAAGACCGAATTGGAACAGGAATGTAACTTCTGGTCCCTCCATTATCGTTTCTATATGAAGTCACTGAAAAAAAGAGCAGAGTAATAATTAGTTCTAGAAACGGAATGGAATCATTTTTTTCGATTGATAATGGATAAAATGATGCTGATAATAGGAAAAATTTGACAATTTTCATCTTTTCCTTCAAACCATCAGTTATTTGAACGAAAAAAAAATATGCATATGTAGAAATTCAAGAAACTATGAGTGCAAATTTTTCCAGTATATAATTTTTGAATAAGATTATTTTGCACCAATACAAAACGATTTCACATGTTTATGAATTTCATTATCATTGACGAAATGATGATTGATGATTCTTTGAATTTATACTTTTCAGAATTCATTGTTAAAATTACAAAAATTATTATTTTACATCTGAATGATTTTGCACTTAACAAATTAGTAACGAAAAAATGAAACATGATGAGTCAATTTCCTATGATTGGTTTTTTGAGAGGATTTCGGAAACTATGCGAGATTGGGCGATATTGTTCTTAATCTTTCTTTGTAGCTCTGGAAATTGTCCACAAATTGGAAGCCGAAATAAAAAAAATTGTTGACAAAACAATATCTGGGTGAAATCGCCCTATCTCTCTTATTTTCCGAGATATTCTTTAGAAACGATGTAGGCGAGAAAATAGACTTTTTTTCTTATTCACCTAATTTTCTTGTGATTCTTTAATTGAGAATATCTCGGATATTCATCGAGATGGAGCGATTTTGTCATAATTTTGTGTGTAGAGAACAAAATTCTCTTTTCAAGAGCTACAAAAGAAGCTCAGGGCAAAATCGCTTTATTTCGTTTTTTCCGAGTTATTTACAGATAAATAGACTCATCCTGATTCTTTTCTCTATAATATCTCGGAAATTAAGCAAGATAGAGCGATTTGGCCTGAATGCTTTTTTGTAGTCCTTGAGATTTTTTACAAGAAAGGATTGAGGCAAAACTGCGTTATCTTCCTTAGTTACCGAAATATTTTTTTTAGAATGATCACAAAGATAATTTCCTGTTTTACTTCTTCACAACTGGGATGTCATTGACACAATGTGTAGGTGTAAAAATGCCGGAGTAATACAAAACGAATTTCCTAAATTATTCTAATAGGATAAAAGTGAAGATGTATAATAATTTAAAACTACCTAATGAGTAAATGAAAAATATAATTCTCTCAATAGATGAATTTTAACGCGTTGAAGAACTAAATCCATTGGTATGTGACACACATTAGTTCATCGCCGATGACATTGTACAGTTATCTCGTGCAGCACTCACCTTCACTCCCTTTCCTTAAAAATTCTTTAAATTCGGAATTCTCTCGTATTCGTTGTCAAGCACCTCATTTATCTCACAATTAGAAATCATTGGCATTAATCCTCAGATCCTTTCTTTTTGCAAAAAAAAAAGTTTTTTTTTTATAATATAAAATGAAAAATGACACTCACATCAACCCCATCAATAGAGATTTCTTATGAAAAAGGAGAGAAAATTGAAGAAAAAAAAGGAATATTTCGTCAACTCGCACGTCCACTCTGACCACGTATCGAAGGGTATAAGTTTTACTCTCATGGATAAGTTTTACGGTTAAATCAACTGACGCTAACACATACGTAAAAAAAGATTTTAATATAAAGTGATTCCTCTCACACAATACAAAGATCCGCCTTCACGTATACTTTTTTTTGGAGCAGCTCCATCGCTCCTTTTTTTCCTCTTTTTCTCTCAGTTGGAGGAAGGCTTAAGGTGCTTTCAATGCCGCGATAATTGAGGTTTATTATTGAATTCGGGAAATGGATAGCTACTGACGGTAATCTAGAGTTCTTGGAAGTTGCTACGACCCACTGAGACCTTGCGTGTATGCTGAGATTCCGATATTATAACACAGCAGCCGAATATTTCCGAAAATGCCTTTTTGGTGTCAGCCCACCTCCTATTGTCGTAACGGCGAAAAAGTCGACATCGGGTTTCTTCGGATCCCATGCCTCACCATGTAAATTTCAGCTTCGGCACGCTTCGGACGTAGACTCTTTCCGAAAGGTCTTGCTAAAAATAACCGAACTCTCCGGAACCGTGGGACATTTCGTGATGTGTACACTGCAAAAAAATTTCATTAAAAATTACTGTGCCGCCCAATGAACGTGGGACGAAGAAGGGTATTGCAGAAAAATTACAATACATATGGAATAGAAATTAATGAAGCTTCTAGTAAAATTGATGAGAATCTCATCAATTTTCACTGTGCCGACAGTAATTTTCACTCCTCAGGTATTGTAATTTTCCTGCAATACTCCTCTTGGACCCACGTTTATTGGGCGGCACAATAATTTTGGGATACTTGTTCTCGTTGCGAGGAAACGGTGAAATTGAGGGAATGAAATGAAATTTTTGTTTTTGAAAAGAATGGCAGATAGTCCCGGCCTCTTTCACATTTTCAAGAAAAAATATTCAACTGTTCCCTTGCCTACCCCTCTCTCCAGCAACGATGGAAATCATTGCTGGAGGGAGGGGATTGCGTCAAGGCAAGGAAATAATTGAAACCAAAATGAAGAAAATAGTAGAAAAGGTTCGGCTATTCTGCCCTTCTTCCTTATTTGAGAAAATATTCCGTCAAAATCTTAGATTATAAATTTTAAAAAATCCTCCCATTCAGTTCTGTTGGCTCCACCATTGGATTTTTTAAAGAATGATTCATCTGGAATGAAAAAATTTCATTCACTTACATAAAAAATGGCTGAAATTATGAATGAAAAATATGAGGGAATTTTTCATTTCATTTCATAAAAATACTTACCTGTTTTTTAAACTTTTGCGCTTTTTTGCACGAATATAAACTCATTTATCGATTGTTCTGCATAGAAAATCATCAGAAAAAATGAAAAACATCATGGCAGCCTTTCTCCTGACTCCATATTAATGTCTATCTTTCGGTCTATCTCGCTTATTTACCGAGATAATCGCAAAAAACTGAAAAAACTTCTTTCCTGACTACATATTAATGTCTATTTCGCTCTATCTCGCTTATTTACCGAGATAATCGCGAAAAACTGGAATTTTTTCTTCCTGACTCCATATTAACGTCTATTTCGCTTATTTACCGAGATAATTGAGAAAAACTGAAAAAATTCCGCGGATACTGGATATCCCGAATCGTTGCGGCGTTTGGCCCTTCAGGATCCCCCATCATCGTGTGTTTCACTCAATTCTTTGCGAAATTTCAAGGAAAACCCCGTATTCCCTCGGGAAATGGGTGAAAAATGAAGATGAAGGAATATTTGAAGGAAATCAGCCATCATGAAAATCCCGATTTTCGAATCTTCATAACTTTTTTTCTGTGGCGTATTTTCTAATGAAATTTTACAGGGACACTGCCTATGTCGTCCTGAAAGAGCCTGCAAAATTTCATAACAGTATCGCAAACGATTCTGAAGTTTCGATAGAGCGGAAATGGTCATTTTCATAGACCAAAGGCCATTGCCTTTGGGTTCGGCCTGAAAATTTCGCGAACACTGGATATCCCGAATCGTTGCGGCTTTTGGCCCTTCAGGATCCCCCATCATCGTGTGTTTCACTCAATTCTTTGCGAAATTTCAAGGAAAACCCCGTATTCCCTCGGGAAATGGCTGAAAAATGAGGATGAAGGAATGTTCGAAGGAAATCAGCCATCATGAAAATCCCGATTTTCGAATCTTCATAACTTTTTTTCTGTGGCGTATTTCGTGATGAAATTTTACAGTGACACTGCCTATGTCGTCAGGAAGTAGCCTGCAAAATTCCACAACAGTATCGCGAATGGTTCTGCGAATTCGATGGAGTAGACATTGACGTTTTTACTGATCCCATATTAACGTCCATTTCGCTCTATCTCGCTTATTTACCGAGATAATCGCGAAAAACTGAAAAAACTTTTTTTTGACTCCATATTAATGTCTATTTCGCTCTATCTCGCTTATTTACCGAGATAATCGCGAAAAACTGGAATTTTTTTTTCCTGACTCCATATTAATGTCTATTTCGGTCTATCTCGCTTATTTACCGAGATAATCGAGAAAAACTGAAATAATTCCGCGGATACTGGATATCCCGAATCGTTGCGGCTTTTGGCCCTTCAGGATCACCCATCATCGTGTGTTTCACTCAATTCTTTGCGAAATTCCAAGGAAAACCCCGTATTCCCTCGGGAAATGGGTGAAAAATGAGGATAAAGGAATATTCGAAGGAAATCAGCCATCATGAAAATCCTGATTTTCGAATCTTCATAACTTCTTTTCTGTGGCGAATTTTCTGGTGAAATTTTACAGTGACACTGCCTATGTAGTCATAAAAGAGCCTGCAAAGTTTCATAACAGTATCGCAAACGGTTCTGAGAATTCGATAGAGCAGAAATGGTCATTTTCATGGTGTAAAGGCCTTTGCCTCTGGGTTTGGCCTGAAAATTCCGCGAACACTGGATATCCCGAATCGTTGCGGCTTTTGGCCCTTCAGGATCCCCCATCATCGTGTGTTTCACTCAATTCTTTGCGAAATTTCAAGGAAAACCCCGTATTCCCTCGGGAAATGGCTGAAAAATGAGGATGAAGGAATGTTCGAAGGAAATCAGCCATCATGAAAATCCCGATTTTCGAATCTTCATAACTTTTTTTCTGTGGCGTATTTCCTGATGAAATTTTACAGTGACACTGCCTATGTCGTCAGGAAGTAGCCTGCAAAATTCCACCATGATTTTTTGCAAAGTGAAAGCAAGTGAAAGCAAGTGAAAGCAAGTGAAAGCAAGTGAAAGCAATTGAAAGCAAGGTGAAAGCAAGGTGAAAGCAAGTGAAAGCAAGTGGAAGCAAAGTGATAGCAAGTGAAAGCAAGTGAAAGCAAGGTGAAAGCAAGTGAAGGCAAGTGAAAGCAAGGTGATAGCAAGTGAAAGCAAGGTGAAAGCAAGTGAAAGCAAGTGAAAGCAAGTGAAAGCAAGTGAAAGCAATGTGAAAACAAGTGAAAGCAAGTGAAAGCAAGGTCAAAGCAAGTGAAAGCAAGTGAAAGCAAGTGAAAGCAAGGTGAAAGCAAGTGAAAGCAAG
This sequence comes from Aleiodes alternator, assembly GCA_963921955.1. Classification (NCBI taxonomy): domain Eukaryota; kingdom Metazoa; phylum Arthropoda; class Insecta; order Hymenoptera; family Braconidae; genus Aleiodes; species Aleiodes alternator. Next base: position 12,810,598 of record OY998103.1, read on the forward strand.
GGGAAGCAAGTAAAAGCAAGGTGAAAGCAAGTGAAAGCAAGCTGAAAACAAGTGAAAACAGGTGAAAACAGGTGAAAGCAAGTAAAAGCAAGTTGAAAGCAAGTGAAAGCAAGGTGAAAGCAACTGAAAGGAAGTGGAAGCAAGGTGAAAGCAAGTGAAAGCAAGTGAAAGCAAGGTGAAAGCAACTGAAAGGAAGTGAAAGCAAGCTGAAAACAAGTGAAAACAGGTGAAAACAGGTGAAAGCAAGTGAAAGCAAGTTGAAAGCAAGTGAAAGCAAGTGAAAGCTAGTGAAACAAGGTGAAAGCAAGTGAAAGCAGGTGAAAGCAGATGAAAGCAAGTAAAAGCGGCCTTGCTTTCACTTGCTTTCACGTGCTCTCACCTGAAAGCAAGGTCAAAGTGGCCTTCAGAGTCCTCTAGAGCCTTTTTATACTCGTTTACATGTGTGTACAATCATCTAGAGCCTTTTTATACTCGTCGAAAATTATTTACATCGGTGGAAAATTTTTGGGACAGAATTTTTTTTTTATGACTGATTCGGAATCTCGCGGCCATGATTCGCGAAGATTCATCAACGAAATTCCTCTAGCAGGATTCTTTCTTAAAATGTGTCGAAATGGATTTTTTGTGAAGAATGTCCACGAATCATGACCGATAGATTCCAAATCCGTCATAAAAAAAAATTTTGTCCCAAAAAAAATCTCGGGACAGAATTTTTTTTTATGACTGATTTGGAATCTCGTGGTCATAATTCGCGGAGATCCATCAACGAAATCCTTCTACCGTGATTTTTTTTTAGAATCCATCGGAACGGAATTTCCTTGATAAATGTTCACGAATCATGACCACTGGATTCCAAATCAGTCATAAAAAAAAATTCTGTCCCGGAAAATTTTTTGGGACAGAATTTTTTTTTATGACTGATTCTGAATCCCGTGGTCATGATTCGCGAAGATCCATCAACAAAATTATTCTGCCGGGATTTATTCTTAGAATTGGTCGGAATAGAATTTTCTTGATAAATGTTCACGAATCATGACCACTAGATTCCAAATCCGTCATAAAAAAAAATTCTGTCCCGAAAAATTTTTTGGGACAGAATTTTTTTTTATGACTGATTTGGAATCTCGTGGTCATGATTCGCGAAGATCCATCAACAAAATTCCTCTACCATGATTTTTTGCAGTGTCCTCTCCAGGCGTCTGTACACCTTTTCAGGCCATCATAGTTCTGTACGCCTCACCCCACCCTAACCCCACCCCTTACCCCGCCCCTTAATCCGCCCCTTAATCCGCCCCTTAACCCGCCCCTTAACCCGCCCCTTAACCCGCCTCTCAACCCGCCTCTCAACCCGCCCCTTAACCCCTCCTTAACCCCCCACCCCCATTAGGGAGGACCCACATCGGTGAAATTTTTTTTTGGACAAATTTTTTTTTTTACTGATTTCGAGTCTCCTGGCCATGATTCGCGAAGATTCATCAACGAAATTCCTCTACCAGCCTTCCTTCTTAGAATTGGTCGGAAGGGGATTTCCTCGACGGATGTCCACGAATCATGACCACTAGATACCAAATCTGTCATAAAAAAAAATTTGTACAAAAAAAGGGTTTTTTGTACAAAATTTTTTTTATGATTGATTTAGAATCTCCTGGTCATGATTCGCGAAGATTCATCAAAAAAATTCCTCTCCCAGCCTTCCTTCTTAGAATTGGTCGGAAGGGGATTTCCTTGACGAATGTCCACGAATCATGACCACTAGATTCTAAATCCGTCATAAAAAAAATTTTGTACAAAAAAAGTTTTTTTGTACAAAATTTTTTTTATGATTGATTCAGAACCTCCTGGTCATGATTCGCAAAGATCTATCAACAAAATCCTTCTACCAGGATTCTTTCTTAGAATTGGTCGGACTGGGATTTTCTTAATGAATGTCCACGAATCATGACCACTAGATTCCAAATCCGTCATAAAAAAAATTTTGTACAAAAAGAATTTTTTTGTACAACATTTTTTTTAAGACTGATTTAGAATCTCCCGGTAATGATTCGCGAAGATCTATTGACAAAATCCTTCTACCGAGAATTTTTCATAGAATTGGTTGGAATGGGACTTTCTTGATGAATGTCCACGAATCATGACCACTAGATTCCAAATCCATAATAAAAAAAATTTTGTACAAAAAAGTTATTCTTGGAGAATTTTTTTTTTATGACTGATTTGGACTTTACAGCCTTCTACAATCTTCTACAGCCTTTCGCCGCCCTCTACATCTCTCTAAAGTTCATTACAGCCCTCGATAGCTCTCTTTATACTGTTTTACATGAGCGTACAATAATCTAGAGCCTTTTTATACTGTTTTACATGAATGTACAATAATCTAGAGCCTTTTTATACTGTTTTACATGAATGTACAATAATCTAGAGCCTTTTTATACTGTTTTACATGAATGTACAATAATCTAGAGCCTTTTTATACTGTTTTACATGAATGTACAATAATCTAGAGCCTTTTTATACTGTTTTACATGAATGTACAATAATCTAGAGCCTTTTTATACTGTTTTACATGAATGTACAATAATCTAGAGCCTTTTTATACTGTTTTACATGAATGTACAATAATCTAGAGCCTTTTTATATGGTTTTACATGAATGTACAATAATCTAGAGCCTTTTTATATGGTTTTACATGAATGTACAATAATCTAGAGCCTTTTTATATGGTTTTACATGAATGTACAATAATCTAGAGCCTTTTTATATGGTTTTACATGAATGTACAATAATCTAGAGCCTTTTTATATGGTTTTACATGAATGTACAATAATCTAGAGCCTTTTTATATGGTTTTACATGAATGTACAATAATCTAGAGCCTTTTTATATGGTTTTACATGAATGTACAATAATCTAGAGCCTTTTTATATGGTTTTACATGAATGTACAATAATCTAGAGCCTTTTTATATGGTTTTACATGAATGTACAATAATCTAGAGCCTTTTTATATGGTTTTACATGAATGTACAATAATCTAGAGCCTTTTTATATGGTTTTACATGAGTGTACAATCATCTAGAGCATTTTTATATGGTTTTACATGAATGTACAATAATCTAGAGCCTTTTTATACTGTTTTACATGAGTGTACAATCATCTAGACCTTTTTATACTGTTTTAAATGATTGTACAATCATTTAGAGCCATTCTATACTGTTTTAAATGATTGTACAATCATTTAGAGCCATTCTATACTGTTTTAAATGATTGTACAATCATTTAGAGCCATTCTATACTGTTTTAAATGATTGTACAATCATTTAGAGCCATTCTATACTGTTTTAAATGATTGTACAATCATTTAGAGCCATTCTATACTGTTTTAAATGATTGTACAATCATTTAGACCCATTCTATAATGTTTTAAATGATTG